>JANIIA010000010.1:17538472-17557787 GCA_027478495.1 Erythroxylum alaternifolium | reverse complement strand
TAAATTAAATTTAGTAATAATAACTAATTATAATATTTTCTTATTTTTTATTAATTACAATTCAACTTTAAATTAATGTTAAATTAAAGTCATATTAATATATTTAATTTAAAAAATCGTATAAATTAATTTTTATACGGAGTCAAGCCTATTAAGAAGGAGGAGGCATTAGCTTGGCGCTTGGCTTCAACGTCGCTTTTTATTAAAATGTCGACGTTTTTCCTATGGCACAGAATAGGTACAGAATTGGTGGAACAGAGAATCTGAGTCCGAATAAACTTGATATTCAACTTATTAATATATTTATATATTATTTTAAATTAATATTAATTTTAATTAATTGATTAAATTGTAATAAGGTTACCAAAGTTTCGCAAATAAAGTAAATGCAAGTTCTAAAGTCGAATTAACAATAGTTATTAAAAATTCTCCATTGAGTATAATTGTTATTTTTGCTGACCGTTATTAAATAATTGTTAAACCGTTACTAGATAATTGTTAAGTTTACTTTTGGTTTGGGATTAATAATGTGAAAAGAATGGAAATTGAGGGGAGAGCTTGCTGTTGAAGTTAGAATGTGGAAGCTTTATGTCACGTGTCCATTACCCTCTTCTTAAAAGATGCACCTTATAGGATGTGTAGGGCTCACACTTATAAGCTAGGGCTCTTTTTGTTGCCTATCCGATGTGGGGCGTGATACTCTCTCCCACCTAATCCTGTGATGCCCTCGTCACAAGTGGGGCCCCTTGCCTATCCCACCTTGAGGGGCACTTGGCTGGACATCGGAGTCGAGAACAAGTTGGCTCTGAACTACTTGTCACGTGTCCATTAGCCTCTCCCCAAAAGATGCACCTTCTGAGGCATGCAGCGCTCACGCTTATAAGCCTGGACCCTTCCCGTTACCTATCTGATGTGGGACGTGACACTTCGAGGTAATGTTATCTTAATGGGTGGCTATAAGTGAGAGGTAGGAAATTTGGTGGTGTTTTTAATTCTTGATAATGGGATTGCCTTCCGTTTTTGAATAAAGTAATTAGAGAGAATGTTATGTTGTTCCCGATTAGTATTGATTTGAAAAATTCTTAACTGAGATAAAACGATGTTTTGTAAATAAGTTTACGAATGTCATTAATTGAATTAATAGATATCGGTGAAGAACTAATATGATTTGACTCAATATATAGTAAATATTAATTTCATGTTCTATTTCTAATCGAAACATTGTATAATGATAAGATTGAATTATACCAAAAAATCATAGCAGAAAAACTAGTCAAAACCTCTTTGACATTTTTAAATATTTAGATGGTCATAATATATTGCTCGATGTTAATCTTGATTTTTGATTATAAATTATTTAATTGGAGAATTAAAGATAAACTAAAAGGACTTTTAATTTATCAAATTCTAATTATGAATTATAATTATAATTTATAATCATTGCTAACATATTTCATAATCTAATGTCTCTTACATAAAGAATAAGTTGAAGAGAGCAAAGATGTGTTAATCAAGTTGAACTTTCTTGTAAAATTTGAGAAACTTTATGATTAAATATGATATATTTAATAAATAAGGATCAATATGAGATACTAAATCTTATTTAGACATAATTGATATTTTATTAAGATTATTTGTAATTCTAATTAAAGTTTAATTGAAATTAGAATTTAATTTCAATTAAATTATTAAAATGTGCAAACTTATTAAAAATATGCTTAAGCTCTAATGGAGCTAACATTTCTTGCTTAACCATATCAGTAAGAGTTATAGAGTTCTTTCTATATGTTTTATAAATACCGTTAGCGGTCAGATACTTATGCAACTACGGTGGTTAAAATGAATCGATTTTGGAAATAATCTGAGGGATGTGACATGAATATGATTATGCTTCAGAATAAGGTACGAATTAATTAAGATTCGTGCTTTATTATATAACGAGTCCAAATTCTCTACTTAATATTACTCTATCTAAATAAAATAAGTTGTTGCTTCTGCTTAAATTTTTACACTACCAGTCACTTATAAGTGTCACGGGCGTGATTTAAGTGTCACGCTCGTGACAAAAATAAAAAAGGTTACAGGCGTCACAGGCATGACACTGTGACATTTTTTATTTTTTATAGTTTTAATTTTAATTATATTAGTATTACTTTAATAAAAATAAATTATATTTTAATTTAACAAATTCATTTTTATCTTTTAATTAAAATTTATAAGATAAAAATTTAAATTTAAAAATTGATTAATTTATTAAAATTGTTTAATTAATTTATAAATTATAGAAAAATATTAAATTAAATTTAAAAATTGATTAATTTTATTATTATTATAATTACATTAGCCCATGTGCATATTAATGCAATATTAAACATGTTGTATGATAAAGTCTTTTTTTTTTAGAATGCTTGTAAAATGCAAATAAATTATACAATATATTATATACGTGCAATAATTTATTTTGATTTTAACAACTTATTTTAATTGATTAATTTAATAAAAATTTTAAATTAATTTATAAATTATGGAATTTTATATAAAAACACTAAACAGCTAATTTTACTAAACATCATTAATAAATAACTAATTTATCAAACATTTTTAATAATAAGATGATGTTATATGCCGGTCTACAAGCTGAGTTTAAAATTGAAGCAAATACGTTTCAAATTTTATATGGACTTGTAATGTAATTGTCCTAACAAACATGAATTTGTATGTACGAGAGACTGCATGTTGTGTAATAACTCGTTCCATGTTCTCTCACTAAATTTCGTTCATTTCCTGTCTTCGCGGACCTTACAGGCAAAACGCTTTTCTCTCCATCTCGTTCAATCAGTCCGCTCGCTCATTAAACATCACTCACTCCCTTTTTCATTTTCTCTCGTCTTCCTCGCTCTCTCCTATTATCTCTCTTTCACCAAGAACAAATACAAAAGTTTACGTAAAATACCATGTTGTGAGGACTCGGCAGTTCTTAATTAAGGTTGGTTATGTCTCCTCACTCCTGTATGTCCTCTGTTTTCATTTATGTCTATGGAAAGGTGTTCTCTTTCCTGGGTTTCTGTAGTATAGAATTTAGTGTATATAACCATTTCTTTTGTCGGTTCGTTTAGGTATTGATACGAATATGCTCCTCAGTAATGCGTGATAACAGTGCATGCATGTCCAATTCACTTGTTTCCTTAACGTTTCTCGATTGGGTTTCATTTGTTTTGTAGCCTTCATAGATCCAAGTACGTGTTTTTGTTTATCCATTCCATTATTTTAACTTCTTAACTTGGATCATTTTAGTTTTGCTAACTTGATTTGTCCAGATAAGGAAAACATGTCTAGTTTTGTGGGCGTGCTTGTTTCTGATCCATGGCTTCAGGGCCAGTTCACACAAGTCGAACTACGAACACTCAAATCCAAGGTAACGTGCATTTCTTGCTAGAAGATTTTTTACTAAATTTTGTAATTGTGAGGAAGTGGAACTGCGTATTGTTTTCAGTTTGTGTCGGTAAGGACTCAGTCAGGGCGTGTCACGGTTGGGGATCTGCCATCTGTTTTTGCAAAACTGAAGGCCTTTGCTGGGATGTACGGAGAGGATGACCTCAAGGCTATGCTGGCAGAATCAGACGCGAACATGGAAGATGAAATCGACTTTGAATCCTTTCTTCGGGTGAGTCTTTGAAGGTTAGAAGCTGCGAGTCTTCGTTGATATTTGTTGCGGATGAAATAATCAAATGATGACTACTTTTGTATTGGAAGACCGTCCATTAGTTTCAAATGTTGTATAGGTAGGGATTTTAGGTGTACTTTTGTGGCCTAAACATAATTCAATAATGTCAGGCATACTTGAATATGCATGCCCGAGCCACTGCAAAATCAGGAGGGAAAAAATTGGGACATTCATCGTCATTTCTCAAAGCAACTACAACCACTTTTCACCATAATATCAACGAATCCGAGAAGGCTTCTTATGTTGGCCACATAAACAACTACTTGGCAGAAGATCCATTCTTAAAGCAATTTCTTCCAATAGATCCGTCAACGAATGCCTTATTTGACCTTGTGAAAGATGGTGTTCTTCTTTGGTAGCTTCGTTATACTTGCTTGAAAATCCACTAGTTGTAATGCTAACTTTCCAAGGATTACTATTATATGAATTTTTTTCCCCTACTCTTCATGCAGTAAGCTCATTAACGTGGCTGTTCCTGGGACCATAGATGAACGAGCTATTAACACAAAGAAGACTCTTAACCCCTGGGAGAGGAACGAAAACCATACTCTTTGCCTCAATTCTGCAAAGGCTATTGGATGCACAGTGGTCAACATTGGCACACAAGACCTTGTTGAAGCTAGGGTAAGACTACTTCAGCTCCCAACAGGAACATTCATTGCAGTTTTATGTATGGACTCATTATCTAATTACGGTTTCTACCCTTTTTCTTGGAAGCCTCACTTGGTCCTTGGAATAATCTCCCAAATTGTGAAGGTACTCTACTCCCACATTTTCCGCTCTATGTGCAATTGAATTTTATCCAGTGAAGAGAAACTGAATGGGGAACGGAAATCGTTGGGGTTTAATATTTGTATATGTGACTTTCTTTCTCTTATATTGTGGAAACTTCAGATTCAACTGTTGGCCGATCTTGATCTAAAGAAAACTCCTCAACTTGTGGAATTGGTGGATGACAGCAGGGTCAGATATTGTGGATTTTTTATCAAATGAGAGGGTGGTGAAATACACAAATCTGACATTATTTTCTTATGGTATGATATCAACTTCCAGGAGGTTGAGGAACTCATGGGTTTACCGCCTGAAAAGGTTTTGTTGAAATGGATGAACTTTCATCTGAAGAAAGCTGGCTACACCAAGCAAGTGACCAACTTCTCCTCTGACGTGAAGGTAAGAAAATAACAATGCAAACCGTTCTGTTGTTGGCATATTTAGTTGGTTTACACATGTATGCATTAAGTATTACAATTTAGTTTATAAACCTTAAAAATTAACTTTACTTATGTAGTCTCCAGCATGTAATCACAATCAGTTTTAGCTTCATCAATACTTAGCATGTAAGAATATGTAACGGTAAAATCTCGCGTTGATATTGTTGCTAGAAAGTTGTACGTTTCTCTTCTTTCATGTTTGTGACCCTAGGCATTCGCAGGACGGAGAAGCATATGCTTACCTCCTTAATGCGCTTGCACCAGAACACAGTACCCATGACACATTGGAGGCAATGGATGTTACAAAGAGGGCGAACTTGGTCCTTGAGCAGGCAGAGAAACTAGATTGTAAAAGATATGTTACTCCACAAGACATTGTTGAGGGCTCTCCAAATCTTAATCTGGCATTTGTTGCACAAATATTTCAGCACAGGTATGTTTTGTTTTCTAATCTTGTTTTTTCTTCTTTGCACGTAATCTTTTTTCTGTTGTCCCGTGTACAGCTTTCAGAAATAAATCTATAATTAGTTTTGGTCACTTATGATGTTGATCTGCATGCTATGGAAAGCTAAAAATATGGGTTACTAGTGTGTATTAATTTCTCCCACAGGAATGGATTGTCAGTAGATAGCACAAAGACGTCCTTTGCTGAGATGATGACAGATGATGCAGAAACTTCTCGAGAAGAGAGATGCTTCAGATTGTGGATTAACAGTCTCGGAGTTGCTACCTATGTCAATCATGTTTTTGAGGATGTTAGAAACGGGTGGGCCTTCATTTTCCTGCAAGCAAGGTCAATGCGGTATTAAATATTGGTTGACGTTTATAACTTGCATGAACAGATGGGTTCTTCTGGAGGTACTGGACAAAATTTCAACTGGATCTGTTAATTGGAGGCAGGCAACTAAACCCCCTATAAAGATGCCATTCAGAAAAGTTGAGAACTGCAACCAAGTTGTACAGATCGGGAAGGACTTGAATTTCTCCCTTGTGAATATTGCCGGCAATGACATTGTCCAAGGAAATAAGAAGCTAATATTAGGTAAAATCTTCTTCTTTTTTCATATCCATCTGGCCTTTTCCATTGGTTTAAGTTAGCTGGTGTATTGATTTCGTATTAGTCAACATCTTTATTTCGGATTGGAAAGTAACAATCTAATGCTGCCTGTTCATAGAAGAGGAAAACAAAATATAAAAATGCAACCTTCTTTTACGTTTTGCTTAATCTTTTTCCTTGACGGTTCCGTACAAGGTTTTTTCTAGATTGTTTTTGCACTATTTTTTAAGTTACAAACTTGTGGTCATTTCTTTTACCTGCAGCATTTTTATGGCAACTAATGAGGTTTTCAATGCTTCAACTTCTGAAAAACTTGAGATCTCATTCCTCCCACTCCCAAGGTAAAGAGATTACAGATGCTGACATTCTTGACTGGGCAAACAAAAAAGTGAAAAAAGCAAGAAGGACTTCTCAAATGGAAAGCTTCAAGGTAATGAATGAAACAAAGAAGTGATTATGATATCACATCTTACATACGATTAACTTCTGTGTGATTATTGGCTTTAGGATAAAACTCTTGCAAATGGAGTTTTTTTCCTAGAGCTCCTTAGTGCGGTGGAACCGAGGGTAGTCAACTGGAGTGTTGTTACAAAGGGAGAAAATGGTACATTACTAATTTTTCTTTTAATTCACAACAGTACCTTCATAATTTGGAAGTGGATTTTAAATATTGGAGCAAAGGAACTATGCCTACCATTAGAATATCTTGTACATAGCTGTAGATACGTGAGAAGATACATGAGCAGTTAGTGTTGATATCAACAATATTATTGTGACCTCTTATTGAAATTGCAGATGAGGATAAGAAGTTAAATGCTACATATATAATCAGTGTTGCTCGCAAGCTTGGATGCTCCATCTTTTTGTTACCTGAGGACATTTTGGAGGTGCGGGCCTTCTTCTGAACTTGGGCCATTTTAAAGTGTAATTACATTTCCTGGTACAATTATGGAGAAAAAGGGTGCCCTGGTTTTTGGTTACTGAGATATGAAAGGTTAATAGTAGCACTCACTACTTTCTTATTGAATTAACCACTTCATCAAAGACAAAAAGGAAAGATATCCAACGTCAGAACATGATGGTTCTGATGCCGCTCAATTAAACGGATTTAAGTTTTGTCGTTTGAATGGCGCTTTCCATATTTCTTTTGATGTAATAAACCTTCAGAAAGAAAGGTAAAGAAGACTGTCAGCTGACATTAGCTGCAAATTGCTACAAATAAAGGCTAAGCAAGGTTAGCCTAATTTCTATCCATATTTATCTCTTCACTGTTTCATGCATGACTGTGGCAGGTAAACCAGAAGATGATGCTGACTTTGACTGCAAGCATAATGTACTGGAGCCTGCAGCAACAGGCCACAGAGTCGGAATCTTCTGCTGTTGATGACAATGCTGATGAGGATGGTGAGAATGAGAAAGGTCTGACTAACAAAGTTTCTAGTTTATCTGTGGATGACACTGTTTGAAATTCTTCTCCATCCAAAAGGGTTGAAGAATGATATCAGAAAATGAAACCATTTTATTTCCTAGTTGTTCATCATTAAACCATTCCAAAGATGAATGGAGAAAAAGGGAAACTTTTTCGGCACTTAGGAGATAGCCATTTGCTGTCTCTAGAGGAAAGGCTCTTGTAGAAAAGAAGATTAAAAGGAGGAAAGAAATCAGTTGTGATGAACTGTGATTCAGTAAGAAATGGATGCTGTTTTCAGGCATATTCTTTTCACAATAAAATGAATTCTTTAATCTCAAAATAATATGATGAGGAGTTTGACATTGATTCTACTTCAGGGTGTCCTTAAGAATATAAGTTTATGGTTAGCTTAGCAAGCGAGAGGTTGCTCCTCAAGGCACCATTATTTGCTTGCTCTAATACAAGCTCACTAGACCAACATATGTTTCGTTGTCTCTCTGTGCATTGGACAATACCAGTGGTATATTTCATGAATCGAGTTGGTCGATGACCATAAAATTTCACGAATGATGATTCGAGACGTACATTTCGAGCTGACCATCAAGATAGGGCCGCAAACGAAACCCTTTCGAAGAATACTTTATGATGTTCAAATTTGGTTCCTTTCAATTTTTATTTCTTCAAGTCAATTCTGAAGATTAGGAGTTCAATCGCTGTTGAACTTACTGCCATATTGGAAACTGGTAAAATTGAGAGCAAATTGACCTAGAACAAAGACGAAAACAATACTACATAATCGGTTTTTTTTCTGTTTTGAAAACGTAAATATCTTTAAAAGGTGCCCAATCAGGGTAAAATATAAAATCCATTAGATTTGTACAGGCTAAAATGGCAAAGAACCTAGAAATCCTTAACTAAGCTCTATATGTACATGTTTTCACTTTTGCGCTAGACTAATTCTGTCAGCTCACTGCTTTGCTGTATTCCTTGTCACTGCAAGTGTGTACCTCATGCTCTCCTCAACTCCATGGCAGTAAAGTTTTGTTGTGGACTAGTTTAGTATCAACTCTGGCTGTGTGATACCTCTGTAATTCTCCATGTGAATGCTACAGATTGTTACAACTTTTAACTTGTCCTCGACATTGCCTGCTTCCTAATCCATTGGACCAACTCGGTTCTAACCTATTTAATTGTTTTTTCCTTGCCTTTAAAGCATCTACAATTCCTTTCCTCCCAAAACTTGCAGAGGCTGGAACTAAGGGCAATCGACACTATAGTTTTATCCTTAGAAGGTATTCTAGCATACAGAAGCCAAGAAAAAAAATCGCTGTAATTACTAGGGATGGCAATTTTGGCCCGACCAGGCCCAGCCCTACCATAGTCTGCCTGGACTAGGCCACGAGCCGACCATGGTCGTCTCGTGCGGGCCGCAGGCAGGCCCGGCCTGGCCCGTGGCTCGCCTATTTTGGACAAAACGAACAAAACGATGCCATTTTGTATACTTTTTTATTTTAAAAATATATATATGGGCTAGGCCGACCATGGGCCGGTCGGCCTATCGATGAACCGGGCTGCGGGCAGGCCAATCCCTGCCTGCGGCCCGGTCTATTGCCATGCCTAATAGTTACATATGTTATTCATAAGATGAAATAGATCTATCATTGACTTTCATACATTATAGGAAAAAATTACAGGCGAAGAAAATATATTCCAAAGTTTCAATATATTTTTGAACAAGAATCATATATTCTGCAGATTGAGGAAATGCAGTTGGCTTAGAGTAGCTAGCTTCCCTTTAAATTCTAGCCACATGTAGAAGGAGATCTTTGGTAATAAGTTCCTATCTCACACAATTGGGCTCCAAACCTGATGTGCCCCTCTATCCCTTAAGATATCCTTATAGAAATTATTTGTACATGTTCTTGACCTATTCCTTAACCAGACATATTCGTCTTCTTTGTCAATGTTTGGGTTATTATAGTTAGGTAACAGTGCCTTAACTCTATTGTTGCTTTACTCTATAGGCCTTCTTTGATTCACTTCAACCACAGAACTCTTTGGCAATTTGTTTAGTAAGAAGAGTAAACCTAGTTCTTGAAAAGAGTGCATGTTAAGCACCAATTGTTAGAGTATAGAGAAGTTGTGATCCCATTTCCATTCTTACTTTTGATATTTTTTAAAAAGGTACTCTTTAGCTTTAAGAGTTGTGAGAAAAACCATGAAAATGAAGCTCTACTATTTACTTCTCATAAGCTTCTACCTTTTAGAATGTAGGTATGAACCCACTTGACCCATAATATCACCTCATTAACTAGGATTCTCCACATCCTTTTTTCTAATAGCATTTTGTTAAAAAGATTAATTGGAGCAATTATTATAGATCTCCCTCCATCCCACTTTTTCCTGCTAATTATGTTATTTGCCTCTAACCATAAGAACTTTTCTTATTAACTTCTCTGTTGTCTTGATCACCTTTTTGGCTAGGAAGAAGTGGGAAGCCTAATAAGTATAGAGAGAGTTAAGTGCTAACTTTATTAGTTGGAGCCTCTCTACATAAGACAATATTCAATTACAATATGAACCTATCCACTTATGTATCTTCTCGATTAAAGGGTAAGACAATATTCTGTTACAATATAAACCTATCCACTTATGTATTTTCTCGATTAAAGGTATGCATTCATTAAACTGAAGTCTCTTTCTTGCTCGGGTGAGTCCCATATACTTAAAGGGAGGTTTCTTTACCTATAATCTAGTTATAATTGAAAGCCACTAAGCTAGACCATTTGCATTGGAAGATAATTCCATACAAATTTTGATCTTATTCATGTCTAAGCCTAAAAGTAATTTAAAAGTGTTCAAGGGAAGATAACCTTACTTTACCACATCCACTATAAAACTTGAATGAAGGATTAGTTGTATATTTCAACTAACCAACCTTATGGGTTTCCACACCTAATATAATTATATAATGGTATAAGGGATCCCCCTATCGTAGTCCCCTTCATCTTTTAAATAGATGAAATGTTTGCCATTCACAATACAGAGGAGGCTGAGGTTACACATATTATGATCCATTTTTAAATTTAATAAGAAAACCATATATTTTAAGAACTTGATTTATTAAATCCTAGTTGCTTAAGTCATAGGCTTTGTAAAATAAATTTAATAGCATAATTCTTAGGGTCATTCCTTGTAGAGTAACCCTTCAACAATTATTGGGGCAATAATATATTATCTTTAGGAAAGAACATTATGCCTGGTTAACTTTGCCTTTCTAGCACTTCCTTCAATCTCTTTTCAAGCACATTCTGGAGGGTATTGAAACCTCTACTTCTTTTGAGCATCTTGAGTTCCTCTTTAATCCAATATAATGTTTTCACACAAACATAAGTTTTGTGACCCTAAATTGAGTGAGGTTGGCCCTTTTATATAACTTGACCAAAGTTCTCATCCTTTGCTAAATAGTTGTTGAATTTGAAGGGGAATGACTTTTTCTTTATAATAAACGTGTCTTGCACCATGATTAAGGAGTGATTTGAAAACAATGGATTCAGATCCCCAATTTTTTTAATAAAACTTTGACAACCCATTTCCATTTACTAACGCCCTTTCTACTTTCTTTCTCAAAGGCCAACTTGAAGCTTGTTTGTTATTCCAAGTGTAGTAGTTAGGCTTCAGGTCTAAAACCTCCAATCCTTTAACTCACTCTTTTAGGTTATTTGAAAAATTCCTCAAGCAGCTACTTCCTTTTTCTTATGATATATAAATTGTTTTATTAAAATCTCCTAGAATAATCCAAAGGCCTTGAGTATTATAGATAATTCTATAAAGATTGTTCCATAATATCCTCCTCTGAAAGCTAAAATTATACCTATAAAATTAGGTAGTTGATAGCTTAGTTCCTTCCTAATAAAAGGTCACCAAAATGTGTATATGTTGATCATTAGTTTCAAGGAATTTTACTTCAACTACTTTAGTCTTAAAAGCAATGTTGATACGATAATAATGAAGGTTTTGATGCACTTGGCTTATTACATAAGATAAAATATTAAGGTATTACTATTTGTAAGATAGTTTATAACACTAACATTCTATGCAATTAATGACATTCATTCTTATTAGTAGATCCTTTGGATTTTTTTCTTCTCCCTAACCTCTTTCTACTGTCAAGTTTGTACTCTTCAATGTTTTTAGCACCACCTTCTTCTATTTTTAGAGTGGAATTAACCAAGTTTATAGGAACTTATAGCTCCCTACTCCTATCACTCATTCCACATGATGAAATTTCCTTAATTTTACTAAGAAAGTCATATTATTTGTCTCCTCATTTTGATTAATAAAGGTATCTGCATTGTTTCCTATTTGAGCATCCTTGTCCCTTTGATCCTTTAAGTTCTCATCACTGTTCTCTATTATTTCATTTCTTTTGGACTCTTGTGTCTCATTCATTAGGGTATCCACCCCTATCATCTTATTAAAGTCTCCTTTAATGGATTTCTTACTAGTGGCTCTCCACTGTCTACCTTATGGCTTCAATGTGGGTTTCCATTGGTATGATATTGTCATTAAATCCTCAACTAAAATGTCCCCATTTTCTAGCCTTATAATTGGAATAAAGTTTGGTAAGACTTTATTAAATTCAACATTGTCACATAATCTTATGAATTCGATTTTTCTCTTTAAAGCCATCATTTCATTCTTACACCTAGGCTTTCTGATGTCGCCTACTAACATACTTAGTCCTTTAGTGGACCAATATTTCGTAGTTACATTGTGGAAGCTAATCCGTAAAGGGATGCTATTTTGCTTAATATTCTCCATACTAATATCTAGTCTCCAAGATTAAAGAAACACTAATAAACTTTGTATACGCCAAGGTCTTACCCCTAATATAAATTTGGTTCCTACTTCATTAGCAAATTTAAAGAGAACCAATTTTTCCTTTGACAGCAAAACCGTACACAACTCTTTCCCTTTCCAATTTTTGTGAACCTAGCTATTAATGAGAGAGAATGATCTTACTCTAATTGAGGTAAGGGTTAATAAGGGGATGTTTGGGGTTTCTAAGTGTTGTGGATTATCTAAGATAGGTAAGGAAGCTATTGTTAGGGGAATATGTAGAATTTAGGAATTTATTCCTTGGGAAAAGGTCTTGGTAAGGGGCAGGATGGTAGAGGTGGGAAGATAATACCCATTTAGTTAGGGGATAAAACACCACTAGACATTGCTAAGAAAGGTAATGGTTCAGAGGCTGTAAATAAGTGCTTAAAAAATTATTCCTTAACGATAATTTAAAGCCTATGTAGGAGAGACAATAATAAGAAAAAACAATTTAGCGCTTGAGAGGTAGATAGCTTGAGAAAGGTCAGATCGAGATTCAAGGAAGAGATGATGCGAGTAAAAGTAGGCAGTAACAAGACTAAGGAAGCTATTGTTAAGGGAATATGGGGTACTAAGGATTTTGTTCCTAGGGCAGGGGTCTTAGTGAGGGATAGGAGGGTATAGGTAGGAAGATAATAACCATCTGGTTAAGGGAAAAAACACAATTAGACATTGCTAAGAAAGGTAATGGTTCAAATGTTGCAAATGAGTGCTTAAAAAATTATTCCTTGACATGTGTTAATTGATTGTATATTAATTCCATAATGCTTAGTGATTAATGCTATGAAATGGTTAAGACATTCATTTTAGTTCATTTTTGCTTTGTGTACAATTCTGAAGCGAAAGAGCTAAAGTGAGTTGAAAGCACACTTTTTGAGTCATATTCTTTAGATTCACCTTTACTTGTCTTCATAGAAAAAGAATGAAAAGGATTAGAGGAAGAGGAGACAAAAAAATTCCATAAAATGAAGAATATTTTGATGCAGATTGTCAAGTCATGGTCGTAATCATCAAGCCACGGCCATCCATCACATGCCATGACTGTGACTCATCAAGTCACACCCATGACTCCATAGTCATGGTCATGAGCTTCAGTGAGGCCATTCACGACCGTGACTCAAAGGCTTGCAGTCGTGAATTTTGACACCTAGGCAACATGAAAACTAAGTTTTAGTATAAATAGAATATGTTTTGTCAAAGAATCGTGATGAATGGTTTTAGGGGCACAATAAGGGGTAGAACACAAAGATTTTGGAGACCAATGGAGGGCTAAGCTTCCCCAACCTGGCTCAAAGTTGAAATCGGCACCAAAGAATATAGTTAAGTAGTCTCTCATTATGTTTGTTGTTCTTTCTCTCACTAGAGATTGATTATGTTATCCTATGCTTATGAATTTCAGTTTTCATGTGTGAATAATCTTTATTCTCACTATTTTTAGATTGTTTATGTATGAACCTATTTCTAGAATCGAATACAATACACAATCGTTATGTTTTAGATTCATTTATGGCAACTAATGATGTTGAATCATTAGGGATAACGTAACTTTGGTTAAATGACCTGAGCTTATATGGTTATTTCCTTGATTAATCTGTTTTCCTAATTTGTAATGCAGTTTTTGATTAAATCTAGAGAGCTTGTTATAGGTTTTTCAATAGCTAGGTTTAATTACAAAGCTTATTTTAATTAAACATGACCTAAGGAAAAAACGAGGGTTAACAAAGGTTGTTATTAACCTACGATTAATAGTTACTAGGAGAGGTATGAGAATAAAAATTCAATGAAGTATGTTTAATTATATGCAAGCTGAGATGGAATCGATGATCGGATCCCTAACACATTCATCACTTTTCTCATTTTTGATTTTTTTCTTTAATTTGCTTTGTTACTTTAATTTTACTTTATTTTGTTATTCAACCAAAGACCCCAAGCTAAACATCGATTATTCTCATTATAAAAGCTTTACACACTCTCTCTATGGGATCGACCTAAACTCATAACTAGATATAGTTTTAAGTCTAGTTAATTTATGTAGTGTTATGATATACTACCAATTTTGGAGTCGTTGCTAGGGAGTGTCGTGCTTTAGTTTTTATTCTTGATTTTAATTGGTGTTGTGTATATTTTAGTTCGTATTAGCTATTACATTTGTTTCTTTATCTTTTCTCTTTTTTTTAGTGTTGTGTGTAAAAAGGGTACATGGAAGGGAGTATGTCATTACTGGATATTATTATTACTCTTGATGGAAATTTTTACCATAGCTTATATTCCTAATCCTATAACCAAGCTTGGAATGATCATATGAACTTTAGTTATAGATGAGATAAATAGCAAAACTATTTCTTTGATAGTTTGTAGGACGTAAAACAATTCCCTCATAGACTAGAAGCTTCTTATTACAACCTAGGTACATCTATGGAAGAATTAGTTAATTTTTTTGCCACTAACACTATACATTTCCAACAAGATGTAATTCAATTTTTTGCAAGATAGAAAGTCTATCATCCAAAATTTAGAGAGACAACAAAACTCATGTACATCTCTAGAAGAACTAGTTAATGTTTATGTTACTAATACTTTGCAATTTCAACAGGATACAAGTTCTAGAATCTAAAACTTGGCAAGTCAGGTGGCTCAGATGATGGAAGTTATCAACCGCCTAACATCATAAAGTAAAGAAATGCAATCATCTCAACCTGAGGTGTACCCAAAGGAATTTAGTGCAGAGACCTTATAGAATGGAAAGGAGCTTGAGAATCTTGAGATGAGGAAAATAAGGAGTCAAACTAGCGACAATAAAAAAGGCGCTACTTGGGGGGGGGAGGGGCAAACCCTAATGAAGTTCATTTCTTTTCCTTTACAATTTTGCATTGGTTTCTTATATGCATATGTGTTCTTAAGTTTGTTTGTTTCTTATGTTTTTTAAGTATTAAAACAAAGAGAGAGGGAGAATCAAACAAAAAAAATATTTTCTCTTTTTCTATTGCTTCTAGGACTATATAGTCATGATTAAAGCGTGAATTGACTAGAAAAATTCATGCCAACTTGAGCATGTACTTTTATTCTTGTGATTAGTCAATATGCATTACCTTAAGAAGAGTACTGACTAATGGTATACACAAGCAATGAGATTTTGAGCCTTTATAGATTGAAACATCCATATAAGTCTCATTGCCTTTTGTTTATGTGTGACCTTCATAACATGTACATCCTAACTTTGCTTTGATTTTCTATTCAAGACCACATTTTTATGACATGCATTAAAATGGAAATGATATAGGCCAAATAGCCTATTCTTTATTTTACAATTTACATTGGCCAAATAGCCTACCTATTGACATAATCCCTTCGTTAAACCCCTTTGAGCTTTATTTATCTTTTCTTTTTATGTTAACCATATTACATGCCTTCAACCTAACTAAATTTCCTACCCAAGCCTTAAAGCCAATGGAGCATTTGTTAATTTTTGATGATTGTTGATGCACAAAAGTATAACTGTTGGGGTGTACATATATGTAGGTTGGTTATAATTCTTGGGATATCATTTTATGTATAATCAATGAATTCCAATGTTAACATAGCTTCGTTCAATTTTTGTTGGAAAAAAAGAAAAGAAAAAAGAACGGAAAAGAGAAAATCAAAAAGAAAAAGAAAGGAAAGGAAAAAATGTTTAAATAAAATTATGAAGGAGGAATTACAATTCTCCTCCTAAAGTTGTATGGATTAGGTGATTTGCTTATGATGTAAATGAGGGAGATGTGTTTTGAATGGTCACTTTGTATAATTTCAATGTATTTTTATCATCAATGTTTATGAGCGATCCTTTCTAAATGATTTATGCTTCATGTGGTTTGGGGTGTGAGAGCTTGAATTTGAGTTGTTAAGCATAGTTTTTGTATTCATCATAGTTGATGTACATAGTTGTAGTGTTACTTTTGTTTCACTAGCTTTGACGACTTTGATGCTACATTACCTAAATATATCTCTCCTTAACCCTTGGCCACATTATAACCTTAGAAAAGTCCTTTGATTCATGATTATGCATGTGAATCTTAGTAGTGGAGAAATAAAATGATGTGCAAAGTTTTTGAATGTCTTGATTATGAATGGTGTTTGATTGTACCTATGGATCAATGCTATTTACACACACTTTATATAAGTCTACCGTTAGATTGTTTAGTTTCTGAAAGTAATGATTGTTGATTGATAATGAGTAGAAGCATTGAATGTTGAGTTCTTGCAATGATCCTATAAGTTATTTC
This sequence comes from Erythroxylum alaternifolium, assembly GCA_027478495.1. Taxonomy (NCBI): domain Eukaryota; kingdom Viridiplantae; phylum Streptophyta; class Magnoliopsida; order Malpighiales; family Erythroxylaceae; genus Erythroxylum; species Erythroxylum alaternifolium. The sequence continues at coordinate 17,541,238 of JANIIA010000010.1, read as the reverse complement.
TCTTTGCTTATAGCTATATATTCTTAGGAAATATGGAAAATGTGTAAATGTTTCAGTTTATGACTTTGATTTTAATGATTTATTGAAGGACGGTCAAAAGCTAAGTGAGGGATAGGAGGGTAGGGGTGGGAAGATAATGTCCATCTGGTTACAAGACAAAATACCATTAGGCATTACTAAGAAAGGTAATGGTTCAGAGGTTACAAACAAGTGCTTAAAAATTATTCCTTGATAGTAATTTAAAACTTATATGGGAGAGATAATAATAAAAAATAGCCCTAGAGAGGTAGATAGCTAGAGAAAGGTCAGATCGAGACTAAGGAAAGAGATGATGTAAGTAAAGTAGGTAGTACCAAGAAGAGGAGTAGAATAGAAGTAGGTTTAAAGAGATCCATTGTAAAGCAAGCATAGATTGAAGGTTAAGATAAAATGGAAAAGAGAAATTTTAGAGAAAGAAAGCATGATTTTAAGAGAAAAAAATTCTAAAAGATAACTTTAAACGTGGCTATATTAGTCTTTACAAGCATATAAGACATTTGTGGTCTTCTAATGGCTTCCTTACATATATCTCAACTCTTTCTTGTAAGAACTATTTACATTTTTGAAGGTAAATTATGTGGAATTAATGGCAAAAAGGTTACAAGGAGTCTGACCAAAAGGATTAATATACATTTATCTTTGGTTTATACAATTAGGGTTAGCCTGGTCTTAAAGGAAGTAACTTCTTCACCATATATAGATGTTTACAAGTTAAATAAACTAATACATGGCATTATATTGAACTTTATGTCTTCGTATAGCTTTATAGCTTATAGTTTCATTATTAGAATGTGTTCTATGATTACATTGGTATTTCCATAAATTTATCTCTCTATTTTTTCCTCTTCTCTCTTAAAAATCCTCTAATTTCGTTCAACCTAGATTTCCCTAATTATGATACATATCATGATCTTATAAATCACCTACTAAATATCCTTATTTGGGGCATTCGAGAAACACTAATGAAGGATTTCTATCTAATTCCATAAACCATTCCATTGTGACGTAGCCCTCTCACATAGCTTCCTTTTCTCTAAGTCATTAGGCATTTGAAGAACAGGTGGCTCATAGATTCAAATTCTTCCCTAGATGGTGCCAATCCTCAGGTATGCTTATGAATTTCTTTAAATTTTCTTTAGTGTTATGGTTCCATTAATAAGAAGTCATACACTGGTGATAGCTTTAGGGTTAGCTTACTCAAACCACACCAATTTAGACTAAGGGACCTCTGGTAAGTGATTAGTGATCCACTTCCTAAATGTTTTATTGTTGAAAATTCCTTTAGTGTGACCCCTTTATTTTTTTATTTTAAAAGTGTAGTTCCAATTAGATTAGTAGTTACTTTTCTTGTGTGAAGTTTGGTATTAAGTCTTACTATACGTTAATGGTTTCTTTAACTATTTTCTCCTCTTTTATTACATCCATTAATGGTCTAAATGCTCAAACCTTTGATAATGATCATATAAGGGACCAATTATTATGCCAAAATGAGGTAGAGGATCCATCCCCCACCTTACTCATAAAGTCTATTTTCTATAAATGGCTTAGCTTCAGAATGTGTGTTTCCATTTCATATATTACCCCTACTTGTATAATAGGAATTAACCCACCTTACCCATAGAGCATTGGACTCTGTTACGAGCATTAATACTTTTTAAGCATCTGGACTTAGTTTGTGATCCTTATTGGTATTATCCTTATTCCACCATCCCTTTTAGGATTGCATACGTTTTCCCACTTGACTTTCACCAATGAATTATTGGCTCCATGTCTAAACCACATGAATCTACTTAGAATTATATTAATTTCCTTAATCAAATTTTTAGGAAACTATAGATCAAAAGTCTAGTAAGCATACAAGTTGCTAAGGATGGCATTCACTAGTTGGATTCTCCTTACTATATATAGTATCTTTCTTTTCCAGCCTATAAGCCTATTTTATATTCTTTCCAACAGTGGTTTAAAATATGATTTAGAAGGCATTCTTATGGTAATTGGGATGCTTAGATATATAATAGGAGGTTTGGCCCTTCTTAGACCAGTTAGGTTGGCTAAGGATTCTGCTTATGTTTAAGCTCCTACAGATATTAGAAATGGGTTTTGTGTTTATTTATAACAAGCCAAGATATTGACTAAAAGGATTCTAGTGCTTCCATTAGTACATAAATTGAGGTCTTATCAGCTATGGAAAAAAGCGTTAGGTCATTTGCGAAGGATAGGGACCTTATATATAGTGCCTTACACTTTGAGTGAAACTTAAAGTTGCCATTCCTTATACTGTCCCTAATAATCCTTATAAGCACCTCCATAGCTAAGGTAAATAAAATATGGGGACTAGGGTCCCTTGCCTTAGTCCTCTGGCTACTTTAGTTATACTTATTGGTTCACCATTAATCAAGATGCAATAGGAAGTTGTGGTTATGTATTGGTCAATCCAATGGAAAAAGGCATCGGGGATTCTGAATGCTTTTAGATCATTTAATAGGAACCTCTAATCTCGTGTGTCAAAATCCTTCTAAAAATCAACTTTAATTGCATAACACCTACTTGTCTTATTATTTTTATAATCTTTTAAAAGTTCCTATACCATGATAGGTGTGCTTTAGTCTATGTTTTTCTTAGTAATTAGCATATGTTTCTTTCATAATTATTGATTATTGTTGTAGTTTAGGATTCATTTTGTATGTTTTCATTTAGTTTGATTTCCATTGTTGTTCTTTTATGTTT
>JANIIA010000010.1:17497557-17538372 GCA_027478495.1 Erythroxylum alaternifolium | reverse complement strand
GTTTTCATGAAAAATACTAGTTAAGCTACTTAAGTTAAAAGACCTCAAATTATGAATGAATGTGACAATCTAGAGGGTGCTAAAATTTACACTGAGTACGAATTAGGTTGTATATTTATCCAAAGGCCCCCTAATTCACTAATTTTGTAGGCTAATGATCGTTTATAACCTAATAGACTACATCCAAAATTAAATGAATTTCACTCAATTTAATCCATTGACACATTCACACACTTCACACAATGTAACCTAATAATTATCATATAGCATGCAAAATTACATTCAAAAGTAAAACACACAATCCCTCCCCACACTTGAATAACAAATTATCCTCAATGTGAGAAGGAAGTACACACAAACATATGAATGAAGGGTAAAGACAAAAATTAAAGTAACAAAGAACAGAAAAAATTAACAATAAAAATAAAAAATAAAAACAGAAACAAAATAAAACTGAAGGCTAATTTTAAAATGAAAAATTGAGTTAGACAGAAATCCTAAGGAGATGGAGGTGGTGATGGTGTCGAAGGTGGTAATAGTGTCAGAGTTGGCAGTTAAATGCCCTGAGACTTGATTACTGATGGATCTATCAGATATCTCAGCTCTGGCATCGTTGTGTGTACGTCATCTTTGCAAGTGTCCTATTGGTTTAGGATATTGCATCCAAAACCTTCTTCCAGCCTTGCTCTTCCTCTTCTTTTTCTTTTGATTCTTCACTCGTTGATTCCTCTTGTTAAGGTCGCACTGAACACGAGCTCGCTTGACCTGCCCTTGTTCGTACATGTGTCTTTTCGTTGATAACCTGCAAACTCATATTTATGGAGTGGGTGATCTCTACCCGAAATAAGTGATGATGGTTGAGGAAGTAAGGGAGGTGAACTGTTAACCCCTTCATTCCACACCAAAATGTTTTGCAATGGCCAGACATTATGTATCCCATTCCAAGATGGTTACTCTACTTGTGAGAAGTCGCAGCAATGGCATTCAACACATAAGTGGATGTGCATATCGAAATACTATGGTCTATATACCACAATATAAAAAGTTCCTTAGAGGAACTTTTGTTAGTTTTTAACATTTCAGAAACTAGCTGACAGATAAAGTTATGCAACAGCAAGTGTTCATGGGACCGGATAATGTTATTGTGCGCATTCTTAGCGTGGAATTACTTAATTCCAGTCAGCTTATGCCAGTATTGGGAAGGACGAAAATCATCATGTTGATCAATGATAGTGGATTCAGGGAATCCACACATCTCACACATAATTTGATTAGTTAGTTCATATGCTCGTCCTCCCAATGTAAACCACAATATCTTAGTATTCTTAGGGTCAAAGGTCAAGGTAGTAAAGAATTCCAATATAAGTTCCTCATAAACAGGGAATTGGAACCATGTGAATTGGCCTCACTAGATTCTCTCGGCTAGGTTCTCTACCTGCTCACGTAATTCTAGCCTATCTAATGTGTCAACATCAAAGTATTTAGGAATTGAAATTTTCCTAGAATGAAGGGATCGAAATCGAGTACATTCCTCTTCTGTATAAATGGGGAATGGTGCTTTGAAGTCTGCTGCTCAGTTCCTTCTCCCCCGTCCCGCAACTTGGTTTCTTTCATAAGGTTCCTGTCGGGCCAATTCCTTAATACGTGGCATGATTAGGCCGAGTGTAGAAGAATTTCAGAAGGTTAAAATTTCTAGTGAGAGGTGAGAGTGTTTGGACGCTTGAAATCTAGAGAGATAAAATTAAAATGAAAGTGAAAGTGAAAAAGAAGTAAGAACTGAATATATAGGTGGTAAAAGAGTAAAATGGAAAAAATTTCATTTAAAATTCACACCTACCCTGTTTCTACATAGTTGCAGGCCACGATCATGGACAGCTATGCCACAATCATGGCATGTAGCTTACTACCTATAGCGCACCCATTGCAGGCCACGATCGTGGCTGGCTAGGTTGTACCCTAACTCCAATGTCCTTCCAATTTGTTCTTCTCCCAATTCTTTTCTCTATCACTTCTTAATTCCTTTCTGGCCCTTTTTCACTTCTCTCCTTATGTTTGCACAATCTTTTTGTGATTATGAAATCCTATTCCTTTTTTTGCTTTTATTCAACAAAAACAAAATAAACCTAACTACAGAATTCAACTGTTCTAACAAAATTCAACGTCAAATTATTTATTTTTTCCATGAGTTGCCTCCCATGCAACGTTTATTTTTACATCGGTAGTTTAATGCTCTTTCTTTGGAAACTTAGCCAGGATCAATTATGAGTGACTTGCTTCCACCCTTTCTATTCAACATCAGTTTTGTAGCTTGTAAGTAGGTTATAAATTGCAAAATGAACAGAAGGACGATATTGATAAAGTTGAGGAAACCAATAAATTTCATCAATGTCCATCTCATTAATAAACTATTAATAAAATAGGGAATAATGAAACTCCCTGAATCTTCTATCAAATCCAACAGTTTTTCTTGTACGAAGGTGAATTGCTCTCCTTCTTCCATTTTATGAATGGAGACTTTTATCGTGTCTTTAAATTCGATGTCTACTGTCGTATGTTCTTCGTCCTCTGGTTCATCAAAAGATTCGAATGCATCAATTATCCTGAATGAGCTACTAACTTTCAGATTCTTAATTACTTCATTCATGTTGAATGTCATTCGATCATCATCCATCCAAAAATTAGAGTTCTCTTCATGGACATCCACCTAAGATTTTTCGATGTTCAACGATGGTATATTAAGAACTGGTGGATAATAAGGAAAGTTGGCGGTATTTTCTTCATCCTCTTCTTTGATTTCTTGGTCTTCTCGAAGGTCAAGTTTAGCTTGAAATCTTGCTAGTGCTTCCAACTCTACCCTATTCCTAAGTGTGATAGCCTGGCATGGCTCTATTGAATTTACATTCATGTTGCTCAAACAATTTTCCACACTTTGCTTACAAAATTCCCTAGAAAGCTATCTTACTTGAATCTCCAGATGATGAATAGAAGTGACATGATTTTCCATTACTCAATCAATTTGCTCTTCCAATCTCTTCTAACCCTCTTTGATATCTATGAGCTTATCCATGATTTTGTCCATCTTGGAATCCCATGAACTGGATTCATCATAATGAAATTTATATAGGTCTTAATGTCCCATGTGAGTATTTGCATTATTGGACCAATAGAAATTTGGGTGGTTCTGTCACCCTGAAGTGTACGAGTTAGAAAAAGGATGATGGTTTCCCCAACCGAATTGGGGCTCATTAAATTCTACAACCGTCCTTTGCTCCCTATAATATACATCCTCCATGATCGTTCTTTTTACCTCTTCTTAGCACTTAACTCTTCGGATGTCTCATTCTCATTCTAAGATGTCATGATGTGTCTCTAATTTACGCTCCAACTCTTTCCAAATTTTTTTTACTAATTAAAAAAAAAAAAGAAATAGAAAACACCTTAAACTATAGACTAAATTGCCTTCCCAGGCAATGGCGTTAAAAACTTGATCTTAAGGTTACATGCGCTAAGTTTTACTATTTATAACCTTGGTAAATTCTGTAAGCGCATGAGTCGTTCATATAGTACCTAAGATATTGAACCCATGAGGAAGCCTAATCTAGTCCTAAAATCTAAGGTTGTACTAAAATTACAATAATTAAAATCAAAATAAACTAATACAAAAATAAATAAATCCACAATTAATTCAAGAATTGAGTTACATAAATCTAATTAAGAAAATAAATCACACAAACCAATCCAAACCTTACTTAGAAACTACTGAGTGAGAGAAAGAGGATTTTGATATGAAATTAATGAAAATGGAATTAATTGTGAAATTATCGACTTAATGGGTCTAGATGGTCCTAGGGTGAATTACTCTCTCTCGAGTTATAATTCATAACCCTAATTGATAATCCCTAATTTAAATTATGGAAATGTGATCTCTTGATTCACAATTGACCTAAAACCTAAATTAGTTTTAAAATTGTCTACTAACCTACCTAGAATTTATGCTCGATTTCTCGTTACCCGACTCTACTAGTTTGATTTAATCATTTACCTATCAATTCAGCTAACTCTTGTTAGCCCAAATTGATTATTTTCACATAGCTCGCCCTTCTCAGTCTATTGCCAAGTTATTAAGAACAAGAATTAAATCACAAGTAAATCAATAAAACACAATCAATCCAAATTTTATTAATCTCAAAAATCAAGATCCAAAGGTGAGTATAAATACAAACTCAACATTCAACATAATATATTCTCAACACGTATTTCAATTCTATATAGGAATAAAACTGAAATAAATGGAAAATAGATCGGGAACAGAGTTGGGGAGGTGGCGACAATGGGAAACCACCTGTTCTAGGAAGTACATCGCGTCAAGCTCTTCTCCGTTTCTCTCTTCCTTTGTCTCCTTCCTCAATTTCTTGATTTCTCTATAGTTTTTTTGCATAATTAGATGATGTGATTGTTCTCTTTTTTCATACTCTCTAGCTCTCCAAAGACTACTGCTTCTGTCACGTTATGTTCTATCTATTCTGTGGAAGCTTTAGGTTTAATCTGAGGTCAAAACGGTCTGAAAAATCTTGTGAAAAATTTTGGCTAGTGCCTTAACCTTTCTATCACAATCGTGGCCTAATATGCACGATTATGGCCTGACTTAGAGGCTTTTTATCACAATCATGCCTCATGTCCATAATCGTGGCCTAGTTACTGCTGGCTCATCCTTCTTTGTCACGATCATGACCTGTTGTGCCACGATCGTGGGCTATGTCTTTGACCTAAAACTCTTCAAATATTATCTGTTTATCCTGAAACACTAACAAACACATTACAGTACCTCAAAAATATAATAACTAAGCTCAAAGACTCAATTTAACCTATAAAAACACTTAAACACATAAACTAACGCAATTAAGACACTAAACACACACATAACACTCAATTTTACATTAAATCCATAACAAATTAAACCCTAAAACATCATGCAATTGACAACTATCGTATGACTTTGTCCATATTCATTTTATTTCTTTTTCGAGTGATACTCCCTTAGGTTATTACCTTCAGAACTTGCTTTGAATCAGTTTAAGTCTATTGGATGAGTGCTTAATATAGATGATTAAAGCTATCTTTGTTTTAACCCTTGGCTTAAATGACCAACCCTTTGATTATCCCTTATTACCCTGCTTGAGCCTTAACCTTTTATTTCTTAAAAACACCCAAAAGTTTAAAACCTTAAGCCCTATTAACCTACCTATTAACAAGCTTAGTAGAGTATTAAGTAATACATTAGTTGGGATTGTTGTGAAAATCTTTACTGAGATGAGTTGTGTATATTTTTACTTGTGGATGACATCGTATATGGCTGCTATTATATTCATAGTTTCTTTCGTGTACTGAAAAAATTGTTGAAAAGAAAAAGAAAAGAAAAGAAAAAGGAAGAACAATTAAGTAGCATCATTAAAAGCAAAATATTAGTTACATTTATATATCTCGGAGTTATGTTTTGTTATCCCTTTTTATCTACTTTTTACTTTACGAACACTTGTGTTAACCCTTTTTCCCTCTTTACCCACCTTAACCTTTGCCATATTACAACCCTAAACAAGTCCTTTTGATCTATTTATGCATGCAATCATTGTAGAGGAGAATTGGTGTATTAGTTAACCTATGGTAATGTAGTTTTCGATAGGAAGTTCAAGTGAAAAACTAACCGTCAAACACTTGAGAGAAATGAGTGAAAACTTTGAGGAAAATTCATTTTGCATCTATACTTATCTTTGAGTGATAGTGTCAAAGGTTGAGTTTGCTTACGTACACCAATGAAAAAGTAGTCATGATATGTGTAGTAACTTAATATTTGAGTTGGCTTAAATTTGAGAGATTGTATGCTTTGATCTTTGTGAAGATGAAGTGATAGAATTGATTGGTTGTATAGTTTTTGCTTGAGGACAAGCAAATATTTAAGTGTGAATATGTTGATAGTTGTGCATTGGTTTATATTTTTCTAAGTAATTGGCATGTGTTTCTTGCATAATTGTTAATTATTGTTGTGGTTTAGGATTTATTTTATATGTTTTCATTTAGTTTGATTTCCATTGTTGTTCTTTTATGTTTGATGTTAATTTAGGGTAAGAATTGATTATTTTTATGTAAGAAGGAAGAAATAGCAACTTGGATATTGAGCTAGAGATCTAAGAGGAGAAGAGACTAGGAGACTATTTATTGCAAATTCCCACGATCATGGGAATCATACCAATTCCCACAATCGTGGGAATTACAATCTGAGTCATTATATGGGGCTTCATTAAACTTAGGATTTTTGGACTATAAAAATGATATTAAACCTCCATGATAAAGGGAGATGAAACCCTTTTATAGAAAGAGCCTCTTTAAGTGAAGAACACAAGTTTTTAGCCTTGAGGAAGGATTAAAGTCAAGGATTATCATCAAGATTAGGGAAAATAGCACATCAACATCTAAAATTCCAAATTTCGGCAAAGAAGAGAAGAAGTTTCTTTTATTCAATTTTTTGTGTTTTTCTTTCTTCTAATATTTGTAAGGTGGATTATTTGTGTGTTTATGATGTTATGGAGACCATGAGTGGCTGATTTAGTTTTAGGGATTACTTTTGAACTATTTTGTTAAAACTTCTATTTTATTGAATTGAATGAAAGTGTCTTTGATGATTGTTGATTTTACTTGTTATCTTACAACAAATCGAGAGAGTGAGTAAGATTATTTATGTAGAATTATACGATGAGAGTTGGAAACCTATAGACTTGCAATCATCACATCAATTGAATAGTTATAAGAGAGATCTCAACGAATTCAATTGATCACCTATAGGATAGTTTAATAACTAGTTGAATTGGTGGAGTGACTGGGGAGGTTGAGAGATCGTTCAATTGATTTCATTTGATTTGATTAGGGACAATTAATTACATATTGAGAGAGGGTAGTTAATACATTCAGAAATTTTAGGTGAGACATAATTCGATTAATAAAATAAGAGGGAGACAAAACAGGACAAAAATAATCTCTAGTCTTTAGATTCTTGGATTCTGATTTTTCTGCCTTTGGGTATTATTTAGCATTCATTATTAGTCTTTTAAATTAAATTAAATTTAATTTTCTAGATTATTTTTATTAAACAATTTCATTTCTTAAATAAAGTCTGATCTGAATTAAGTGGTGTATGGGCATCAATCCCTGTAGGATCGACATCTGCTTTTTAACTACAAGTCATGACCTGTGCACTTGCAGATTTTGAGCATAAAATGAGTAGTTTATATTGCAAAATTACAATCAACATACTAATAGGATATTATCCCTTATTGATCTACCCTTAATGAAAGCACCTTTTGATTCGTCTGTAACATATTTAACCACCAATTTGAGTCCATTAGTGAGGACATCTATAATAATCTTGTAGAGGACATTGTAACATGGGATAAGGTAATAATTTTTATTAAAGTTAAGGTAACTTACCTTAAGGATTAAGGTAATGTGTGTATTGTTTACCTCCTCAAGTCTAGATCCATTATGAAATATTCCAAAATTACTTGTTACCATAAATTTGGTTTACCCCCATACCTATGAAAAAAAAATTATGCATTATATCCATTAGGGCTTGGTTCCTTATGTAGATGTAAGGAAAATAGTGAACTTTCCACTTCCTCAGTTGTAATGGGTTTAATATGGCTCTCTGCCAGTTTTGATGGGATTTGATCCCTAATGATACTAACCATTTGCTCTATATTAGAGTTAGCTTCAGAGTTAGTGTGATAGGTGCTTAATTGATTATGAAATTATTCCATAACATTTAATGATTATTGACATGAAATTGCTTAAGATACTCACTTTGACTTATATGTGATTTTAGCAAAATTTGGAAGTAAAGAAGTTAAAGTGAGTCCAAAGCTCTATATATTTTTTTTAAGATTCATATTCACTTGTCTTCGTTGAACAAAAATGATAAATATTGGAGCAAGAGAAGACAAGATAAAACATAAAACCCATGGAAGAGGGCTACTGGAAATCAACACTCACGGTGCATATTTTTGTATGGCTAAACATGAATTTAATGGTGCACATGGCCATGCAAGATACGAATTTAATTAATGGAAAATCAACACAGGGGCATGGAGCCGATGCAATCATGTGAATTTAATGGTTGGAAGTGGGTGAAAAATAGGGAGTGAATAAAAGGGCAGCAGCTCCTTCATTTTTAGTCTTCTTCGGTTGGGAAGCAAGTGAAATAGCTGGAAGACATATTTTCTCCTCAGTTAAGCCTCATCTCCCATGGTTTTAATCTAGTTTTTATTATAATAAAGGGAGGTTGGGAGGTGTGTAAAGAACCGAGAGTGAAAAGAAATAAAACAACTTATATATTCTATCCTCATCAGTTTTGGAGATTGGGATGGCTGGGAGAGAATTTTATAAGCTGATTTATATGTTCCTCTTTGGTTTCCATGATGCTGGGAGGGCTGGACCAAAAGATGAATAACATGAAAGCCATGTAGAAGATGAAGAGCTAGACATCCCGATGCCAGTTCGGAGCTGACATCGATGCTGACGAACCCCAATTAAGCATATTTTTCATTATATTTGTTATTCTTACTCTCTATAGGAATTTATTGAGTTATCCTATGTCTATTATTTGGGTATTATGAAAAGATAATTTTAATGTGTTCATTGAATCGTTTATTTGCAAAACTATTGCTAGAATTTTGATATAATTTGTAATTGTTATGTTGAAATTCATATATAGCGATTAATGATTCGTAATCATTAGGGATAACATAACCTAAGTTAAATTATGAATCTTATGTGGTTGTTGCCTTGATTAATCAGTTCTCCTAATTCATAATGCCACTGCCTAATTAAATCTAGAGATCGTATCCTAGGTTATTCGATGGTTAGGTTTAATTAACGATCGTATCTTGATTAAACACTACCCAAGGGAAAACTCAAGTTAATTATTAACTCATGATTAATAGTTGTTAGGAGAGGTTAAAGAACAATAAATCAATGAAAGATGATTTAGAGAAGTAATTGTTAGCCACTAGTGTAATTCCTCTTTTAGAGTGAGTATTTTTCCATTCTCTACCTTTAGGGAGGTGATTCTATTTATATTTTTGTTCTTTTTAGAATAGTTATATGGAAAATTTTAGTATTTCTATCACCATATTTTAACCAAATTACCTTGGATATTTTCTTCATAAAGGAATTATAAATTCCTAGGGTATTGGTATAATGAATGAGAGCTCTTGGATGTTGCTTCATTAAGGAATTATAGATTCCTAGGTATTGGAATAATGATCCAAAGCCTTAATTTTAGCTTCTCACAACTTCTCATCCTGAGGGGTTATGTCTAGTTCTATTTGAGTTTCTTCCAACTTTTTCTTAGCTTCTATTGTGACATTTTGAGAACAACTTGCTTATGGTAATGTTGGCTCTTATCCCTCTATAGCTTACATATTTAACCCCTCAACCTCTATTAGATAGTTATTGAATATAAAGGAACATCTTCTAACTTGTTAAATGGCTAAATTATAGATCAAAATTGAAGTATGATATGATAGGAGATGGCTATTAAAGGTAACCTTGCTCTTTTAGAATCTCTATAGCCATAGTCATTAATCAAAGCTATGTCAAATTTCTTTCTAATCAACCACTTCCTTTTCTACTTATTATTCTAGGTAAATGTCTATTCCTCACTCCTTAGATTGATTACTTGTAGAAAATTAACACATTTCCTTAGCTCTTCTGAATGGTTCTTTATGCAAGCAGTACCTCTCTCACTAACATTTAGAATATAGTTAAGATCCCTTACTATCATCCAATGATCAATTATATTGTCTCTCAATCTATTTAGATAACTCCATATTGGGTTCCTTTGAAAGTTGTGGTTAAAGGCTTACACAAAGGTGATATGATAACTAATTAGCTAATTTCTCATTTTGACTTTAGTATAAATCAATTGCTACTACACCTGCAAAGGTTTAACCTAAAATTAATTAACATTATGTACCACCTAAATTATACTATTATAGTGACAGTCTAGGTTAGTAAGGACATTCTAACCTTTTCTCGAAAACTTAGGCTTCCTATCCTTGTAATCCTTTATTCTAGTTTTTAGGAGTCCTAACAAAATAGGGTTGGCTTCTTTATTATAATCTACTACCATTTGTTATGGCCTCTGGTATTCCATTATAAAATATTTGTTAAAATAGGGATGTGGAAGCTTATTTCTTCTTCTTTCTTCTTCTTAACACTTCTTCTAGTGACTCTCTAGAAGTACTCCTCCTTCTTTAGGTTCATTTTCATGGCTTCCTCAAGTGTGACTAATTTCACTCCTATGTCAATGGTTCTGTTCTAACCTGTGGAAGAATGGTTGTTTACTTGGGAGTATGGTAACTTTTTTTCCTTAATCATCTATGATATGTTAGCTCTTCTAATCCTAAACTAGTTACTCACTACCCATATAAGTAGTTTCATCATTCCCATTTGGCTCGAAACATCATTAGCTAATATGTCCTCTTGGTTATTAGTATTTAGATTCCCATTCTCATTTATTTTTTAAGCCATTAGCTTATCCTATATCTAATTTCCTTCCATTTGGCTCCCATTCTTGTTTACTCTTAGATATTCTAGGTTTCTAGTTGTAAGAATCTAACATTGATCCTTAAATGGATTACCCTCTTCATTTAGTCTCATAATGGAGATTATTTTTGGTAGCTTATTAACAGAGTCCACCAAGATGCATATTCTTGCATAACTAACCCTCCTTAGGGTTACAGTAGGTTCATCTATGCATAAAAGGTTCCTAATAGAGATACCTATGTAAGTAAGGCCTTGATAGTCCAGTATTCTAATGGAATATTATGTATGTTTGTCCAAACATGGATCTTTTTCTATTTGAGATCTTCTAGTTTCAATTATAGTTTCTAAGATTGTAAAAGGAGGGCTTGAGAGTTGAAGAACCATGGTCTAGTCTCAAATATTTTTTAGATTAAATCTGAATAAGAAAATGTTGTTATCATTTAACAAAACCTAACTGTAATCTATAGCTTTTCCATTATTTTGCAACATAGAAATTTACAACTTGGAAGGATGGTCTTTTATCCATAAAGAAGATTAGAAAAGTTGATTCCCACTTTTTCTCCCCTCCTTGATTATACTAGCTTTTAAAGTCATAATTATATTACTTTCAATCTTTTTAAGGAAGTATTGGAGTTAAAGGAATGAGTTTGCATCATTTATCACTTGCTTATAAGTTCATTTAGCATAGTTAATGTCTGGTGGTTTCTCAGGTGGTTTATTGGAAGGCACTGGAGGTTTAGAAGAGCTAGCTAGGTTCACTTCTAGGAAAGGCAAGGTAGGTATAGCCTTGTTAAGAGACTTTGGTAAGGAAGAAAATTACCCAAGAAAGTTCTATAAGGTCTAACATTAAATGCAAAAGCTAGTCAATGCTAAAGCTTATAAATACCTAATGGAATAGATATTCGTTGAACCTAGTGGGAGAAATAGAAGGGTGAGCTAAGAGAATGGCAGAAGGAAGGAGATGGCTAAGAGAGGAAGATGAAGAATAAGACAATTGTTAAGGGTTAGGTGTAGAGGAGGGAAGGGATTGGTAGACTATGCATTTAAAATGGATTTTAAAGCAGGTTAGCAAACCATGTATTATAGATTATGAGGTTATTTTTGAAAATTTAAAAATTAAATTAATTAATTAGTTAATATTAGTATAAGTACATACACTTTTAAATAGTTAATATTAGTAGAAGTAAATACACTTAAAAAGTCTAAGCTAAAGCTCCCATCTAAGACCATACACATGTGGTGTATTTGATAATCTTTATAAATGTAACTCCTTAGATAGGAATTACGCCATCTACTTGCATTTAGTTTGTATTTACAGGAAGCTATCATCCTCTCTCTTGAGTCTCTTTTATTAAGCTCTATATATATCATTACGAACCCCCTCTTTTATTTATAGGTTTAATTTAAGAGCATTATAATCGATGTCTATTACTACTAAGCCTATCACTTTACCTAATATGGTTTTTTGAATTCTTCTCCTTAACTATTGAGAGAAAGTTAAAGTTACATATCTAACGTACCTATAAGTTTATACTTCCCCCTTCTCTATGTACCAGCTTAACATGTAATATGAATCTTTATTAGAATTAGTTTAACTACTTCTATATAGAAGCATATTTCTTAGGCATAACTATAGTAATTAATCTTCTCTCTCTGATTTCCCTATAGTTCATTTCCTTCTAGGTCGAAGTTATATTGTTAATGCCCAGTTTAGAGTTATCTCTTGATTGCATTCTCTGTGTAATTCATTTGGCAATATTTGTTGTCTTATAATTTAGTTTATTCCTATATCCATATATGCTCCTACATTGTAGAATATTGGAATACCCTCCTATTCCTCTCATACTAAATCACATGAAAAGTACATAGCTTCTATTTGACAAATGACTTTATCTACTTTCATTTTATATAATGTTGATTATATCAACATTCCAAATCTTATATGTTGTAGCCTGCATTCCCCATATTGCAAAGCATTTTTGTTACTTTCGTTATATGATCTGCAACTTTACATTTGAAGAACAAATGGTCCTTAGATTCCATTTCTTCCTGATAAAGAGCACAAGAACTAGGAATTTTCTCAACCTGTTCCTAGTATTCATCATATGCTTATAGTTTACCCGTAATGTGCTCAATGCTTTTAGGTCGACATGTTTGTCCTAAACTAAAGGGAGTCATTTAACCCTCTCATAGTGCTCTCTTAGCTAGTTTTTCTATGAAGAATTAATGAATATTCTAGAATATTACCTATTATAGATTAAAATTTCCTTCTTATTAACAATTAAGGTTGCATTTGAGAATGTAGTGGATGATGTTGCTCCTAGAATTTTGTTTCAATTGAGCTATATAGTCTGATAGGGCTATTTCACTAAGGAATTTTTAGATATATCATTTCTCAAAGAGTTTAGATCAAATACATCGACCAGAGGTCCCAATTAAACCCATTTATCATGTCAGAGGAATGTTATCTTCCTGTCTCTTATGTAAATCAAAAATTGGTTTCATACTCTCTTAATTAACCTGAGCATATTTAAAATTGTCCATGAGAAGTTAGATTGGCTAGATACACCATATAATTCTATGATCTATATGATATGTATACAACCATTGAATCCATAGTGCCTTTTTATCATTGCATATCCTCCAGATATGTTGGATAATTAAGGTTTTGTTTATGATGTAAATTAAATTAATCCTAGGTCCTCCCTCGTTCTTAAGGGTATATAACTCCTTCCCTTTTACCTTAGCTGGAACCTATTTAATGGAATCTCCAAACCATATAGTTGTTTCGTGATCCTGTTTAGGGATAACATTTTTAGGAAAGAATAGATGTGCTACCTATTAAATGTGATGACTATTAAAACTAAATTTATGAGCTATATTATACCTGTAAAATAGAGTGAGTGATAGCTCCAACTATAGATTCTTCTTTATACCTTTTCAATTAAAGGTTATAAACTAACTTGAGCAAGCTTTTGAAGTAATATGGATTCCCAATTATGTTATTAGAGACTTCCCCATTTGCATTCCAGTTATTATTGAAAGTCAACTGGCTAAGTGATGAGCATTAAAAAAAAGGCTAGGCAGTTTTTTATTTTATTGATGACTAGTATTTAAATGTCTTTAAAAGTGTGTAAAGGTTATTACTAGGGCCTAAATAGAGTGGGGATCATTCCTTGAAAAAAGAATTAAATCATTTACAAATTTTATATGTATAATTCACATTTTCTTATATTTATAGTGTAATTTAAACCTGCTCTCATATGAGATGACTAATTTAATTAGCCTATTTAGGACCTCCATTCCCATGATAAGTAGTGATATCTATTTAATTGTTGATACATTTAATCATTTACACTTAGCGATTAATGATACGAAAATGCTTAAAATACTCACTTTAATTCATATATGTTTTTAGGTACAATTTGGAAGCTAAGAAATTAAATTGAGTTGAAATTACTCCATTTGGGATGTTTTTTTGAAGATTAATTCTCAGTTGTTTTCTTGGAGCAAGAAGGAAAAAAAAGACAAGAAGAAGAAAAGGAAAATGAAAGCACAAAATGCAAATAACATAAGCTGCATGATTATGCATGAAATTTTACATGCAATACATTAATTTAATGTTCATACAGTAGCTAAGATGTAGCTGGTGGAACGTGCATGTGGTGGAAATAAATGGACCAAAACGTATGCATGATATGAAGAAAACGCAGCAGCATGAAGAGAAGAGGCAACGACAACGTAGTGGAGAGAAAATGCAATCTGCGTTTCACACAGACCACCTGTAAAAACATAGACCGCATCTATGTTTCACCCAAACCACCTACGGAAACTCAGACAATGTTTGTATTTCATGCAGATGTTTGCAGAAACGCAGATGTTTTCCATAAGTTGGCTGAAGGTTTTAGGTGTATAGTAACTTAGACCAAAAATTCTGAAGTTAAATTGTCCCATCAATGAAATAGTAGGGCGTAAAGAGATAAGGGGGCTTTGCCTTGATGGCTAAGAGAAATGGAGAAGAGCTACGACTAGGCATGAGAGAAAAGAAGTGAGTGAATAGTGGGGTGGACCAAAAACCCTAAAGTTTATTTGTCACATTGATGAATAGTATAATGGAATAAGAAGCTTGGGCAGTGAAGAAGAAACGAAGGGAGCTTCGGTAGGGTTATAAGTGTGGGGACTTAAGCTTTTTTTGGGAGAGAACCATAGAGGGCTAATGTCCCGAAGCTAGTTCGGAGGTGATATCGACGCCAACGACCTGGGTTAAGTGTATTTTCTTCTTTTGTTTTGTTTCTTTCTCTCATTAAAAATTGATTGTGTTATCCTATGTTAATTGATTTGGGTTTTATGTATAGATAATCATATTTTTGTTACTGTTCAGTTATTTGTGTATGAATCCACTAAGATTGTGAAAAATATGATTTTAATGCGTTCATTGAATCGTTTAATTGCAGATCCATTGCTAGAATTTTGATATAATTCGTAATTGTTATGTTGAAATTTATGTGTAGCAACTAATGATTCGTAATCATTAGGGATAACATGACTTAGGTTAAATGATGCATCGTATATGGTTGTTGCCTTGATTAATAGGTTTTCCTAATTGGTAATGATGCTGCCTAATTAAATTTAGAGATTATATCCTAGGTTATTTGGTGGTTAGTTTTAATTAACGACCGTATCTTGATTAAACAAAACCTAAAGGGAAAATCAGGTTAATTATTAACCCCCGATTAGTAGTTTCTAGAAGATGTTTAAGAAAAACAAATCAATGAAATATGCTTACTTAGGGTGTAGACCGATATTGAACCAAAGAACTGAGTCCTTACCGAATTCTCCATTTTTATCATTTTTCGCTTGTTTTCTTTAATTTGTTTGTATTAATTTAGTTTCATTTTATTTTCTTATTTCAAAATCCAAGACCCTCTTTTAAACCTAAAAACCAATTACTTTCATTTCATAAACTTTACACACACTCTTTGTGGGATTGACCTAGACTCACTGCTGCTACAGTAATAGTCTACTTATTTTATTTTGACTAGCGTTATGACGCACCGGTCAATTTTGGTGTCGTTGTCAGGGAGTGCGGTGTTTAGTTTTTTCTCGTGATTTTAATTGTTGTTTTGTATATATTAGTTCATAATTGGTTTCTTTTCAGTTATTTCGTGATCTTTTCTTTATTTTATTTCGTGTTTGTGTTTTATAAAAATTTTTAAAAAAATTATGGATGGAAGTAATTTTTTCTTTAACTCTTATTCTCAATCCTATAACCAAGAATGGACTGATCATCCTAACTTTGGTTATGGATAGGATAACCATCAAAATTACTTCCATAATAGTTTACAGGACACATAACAATTCTCATATAGACCAGAAGCTTCCTATCATGACTCCGGTCCATCTCTAGAAGAGTTGATTAATATTGTGAACACTAATACTTTGTAATTGCAGCAAAATTCTCTACAATTCTAGCAGGATGGAGGGTAATTTCCAAAAACTACATAGTCTAGCGCCCAAGATTTGGAGAGCCAACGTGACTCAGGTACATCTCTAGAAGAAATGCTTAATATTATGGCTGCTAACAATCTTCAAATTCAACAAGATATGCAGTAGTTCCAACAAAATATGCAACAACTATTTAGGAAGTTATATAACAAATTCGGCAGGATGTTCAACAATTCCAGCAAGATGCATTGCCTCGATGGGGAGATATCAATCATCTAGAACCACAAAGTGAAGAGGAGTAGTCTTATCAAGTACCCAATGAACATTTGTGTAGAAACTTTATAAAGTGATGAGGAGCTTAAGAATTTTGAGGTCAACCTTCAACAAATTGCTTGTGTAGAAGAAGCAGAGGAGCAACTCGAAGCTGAAAAAGCTATATCATTTAGCTCGGAGGTAAGTACTAAGTCGGTAATTATATTCAAGACTACAACTTTACCTAACAAGTTAAAAGAATTAAACAAAAAAGAAAAAGGCGAAGAGTCATTCGAATTATTTCAAAAGAGTGAGGACTCAGTAGAGATGAAGAATCTGAAGATAAGGAAGACGCTGGAGGTGAACGATTATCAACCAAGGCCCTATATGGAAAAACCTCACATAGAGGAGCCATATGTGACACCTGAAGATCACAATTTTGTCACAAAAGGAGAAGAACGAGTCGAGCCAGTGACCCTAAACAAATGCTCTTTTTAGGAGGCAACCTAAGGGAAGTAAATTTCTTTGCTTTTGAATTCTCGCATTTTTTATGCATGTGTGTTTCTTTGTTTGTTTATTTTTTCTTGCTTTTAAGTTTTTCAATCAAAATGAGAGAAAGAATAAAACAAATAAAACAAATATTTTCTCATTTTCTGTTGATTCTGGGATTATATAGTCATAAGTATAGTAGAGAATGAATTGACTAGAGAATGAATTGACTAGAGAATTTCATATCAACTTTGGCATTTACTTTTTCTCTTGTGATTGGTTGATATGCATTATCTTTAGAAGAGTGGTGACTAATGGTAGACAAAGCCGGTAAGATTTTGAGCCTTATTAGACTGAAACATCCATATTAGTCTCATTGTCTTTTGATAATGTATGATCTTCATGACATGTACATCCCGATTTTGTGTTGAATTTCTATTTGAGACCACATTTTTATCACATGCATTAACATGGAAATAATTAGGCGTTCTTTGTTTTTTTTCCATAAACTACATTAGCCAAAATAACTTATCCTATCGACATGATTTTTCCCTGAATAAATCCCTTTGAGCTTTATACCTTTCTTTTTGCATCAACTATATTACATGCTTTATACTTAACAAATGTCCTATTCAAGCCATAAAACTAATGGAGCATTTGTGATTGGTGAGTTCGTGGATGTACAAAAGTGTAAGTGTCGGGGTGTACATATGTGTGGATTGGCTATAATGATTGGGATGTTATTTTATGTCTTATCATTGAAATTCCCATATTAATGTAGTATCTTTTAATGTTTAAAAAAAGAAAAGAAAGGAAAAGAAAGAAAGAAAGAAAGAAAAGAGAAAAGCACAAGAAAAAAAGAGAAAAAGAAAAGGAATGAAAAAAGTTAAAATAAATGTATTTAAGAGCAAGTGCATATGTGTTGAAAAGTTGTTTATGATTAATGCATTCTCCTAAAGTTGTGATGAATGGGCTATTTGAGTATATTGTACATGAGGTACATGTTGACTTGGAAAGTTCACTCTTGAGATTTCAATATATTGTTCGCATAAATTGTATGAGTGATTCCTTCATGTTGGTATATGCTTCATGTGGTTTATATGTGAGAGCTTAATGAGGTTATGAAATATAAATGTTGCATTTGTCATAGCTAATGGTACCTAGTTTTTGATAAGTGTTGCTTTGATTCACTAGCTTTGATGGCTTTCATGCTACTTGACCCAAACACATCTCACCTTACCTTTACCTACATTACAACCTTGAAAAGTCCTTTAATTCATGATTTTGCATGTGAACATTAGTGGTGGAGAAATGAAATGATATGTAAGGTTATGGATTGTCATGATCATGAATGGTGGTAAGTGTACCTATAGATATATTTTACTTAAACACGTTTTCCATGTCTACCATTAGATTGCTCGGTTTCTTAAGATGATGCTTGTTAATTGATCATGAGTAGAAACATTGAGTGTTGAATTCTTACTATGATTTTTGAAAGCCACTCATCTTTTCTTATGATTATATAGTCTTGGAAAATATGGGAATTAAGTAAATGTTTCGTGTCTTCGAGCTTAATTTGGATGTTTTGCCCGAGGACGACCAAAAATTAATTGTGGAGGAAATTGATATCTGTTTAATTGTTGATAGATTTGAATCATTTACACTTAGCGATTAATGATAGGAAAATGCTTAAGATACTTACTTTAATTCATATATGTTTTTAGGTACAATTTGGAAACAAAGAAATTAAAGTGAGTTGAAAGTACTACATTTGGGTTACTTTTCTGAAGATTAATTCTTAGTTGTTTTGTTAGAGCAAGAAGAAAAAAAAGACAAGAAGAAGAAAAGAAAAATGAAAGTACAAAATGCAAATAACGTGAGCTATATGATTATGCATAAAAATTTTACATACAATTTACGTTAATTTAATGTTCATACAATAGCTAAGATGCAGTAGGTGGAACGTGCATGCGGTGGAAATAAATGGACCAAAAACACATGCAAAATATGAAGAAAATGTAGCAGCATGAAGAGAAGAGGAAACAACGACACAATGGAGAGAAAATGCAGTCTGCGTTTCACATAGACCACCTGCAGAAATGCAGACATGCAGACCTTTGCGAAAACACAGACGTTTTCCATAAGTTGGCTAAAGGTTTTAGGTGTACAGTAGCTTGGACCAAAAACTCTGAAGTTAAATTGTACCATCAATAAAACAGTAGGGGCGTAAAGAGATAAGGGGGCTTCGGCTTGGTGGTTAAGAGAAATGAAGAAGAGTTGTGACTAGGCGTGAGAGAAAAGAAGTGAGTGAATAGTATGGTGGACCAAAAATCCCAAAGTTTATTTGTAACATCGATGAATAGTCGATAGGAATAAGAAGCTTAGGCAGTGAAGAAGAAACGAAGGGAGCTTCATTAAGGTTATAACTGTAGGGGCTTAAGCTTTTTTCGGGTGAGTATGGAGGGCTAAACATCACGATGCCTGTTCGGAGGTGATATCGACCCTAATGACCTAGATTAAGTGTATTTTCTTGCTTTTTTTGTTTCTTTCTCTTATTAGAAATCGATTGTATTATCCTATATTAATTTATTTGGGTTTTGTGTATAGATAATCAGATTTTTGTTACTGTTCAGTTATTTTTGTATGAACCCATTAGGACTTTGAAAAGATAATTTTAATGCGTTCATTCAATCTTTTAATTGCATATCCATTGCTAGAATTCCAAAATAATCTGTAATTGTTATGTTAAAATTCATGTGTAGCGACTAATAATTCATAATCATTAGGGATAACATGACCTAGGTTAAATGACGCATACTATTATCTTCCCAGAAACAGATCCACTTACCACTTATCTCTTTTTTCAAAGTGGGTTAGTATATACTATCTATTTAACCAATTTAAATAGTCTTGCTGAATTCCCTACTGGATTTACTCTTGCAGTAAAAAACTACAAACAAATATTTGCCAAGGAACCAGAAATCTTTATTAAAGTCTTCAGCAATTACCCTATCTTTAAAAAGGGAGACAATTTCAAAGACTCAGACATACAACTATCTAGAATCGCTTATGCTCAGATTGGAATTAGCAATGGAATGTATCCACCCATCGATAATCCACCAAACTATGAAGTCAATTGGGATCTAATCAATCAGTTTAATGCCTATTGCATTGAAGGTGTTTATCAGCAATGCTTAAAAATTAGTCCTAAAGCTTTAATTAAACTTAATTATCAAGGACCCAACCTTTTAATGACATTAGCCTATCGAACACCTATGTCTACCAAATCTTTCCAGTTAATCAAACAAATTGAAGAACAGTTCTCTACCATATTCGGAGTATTCAATGTATTATCAGAAGAATCGAAACAATATATCTATCATCGACTTCAGCAGTATACCTCCCATTAATGTACCAACTGTCCGTCTACATCAAAGGATAAAGATGACAACTCTTCAGTAAACGTAATTATGTAAGAGTGACATTTTTGTAATTATTAAAGTTAATAATTAGTCGTGTAATTATTATATCTAACAGCCACTTATGGTTGTCAGCCATAGGGCTGACACCTGAGAAAAGAAGTCAAAAACCTTATCATAAGGAATCTACTTTTACTTTTCACTTTATGCTTTTTTCTTTATCTGGTTTGAGCCCTTCGTGGTTCTAAAGCCTATATAATGTAAGATGAAACGAGCCTTCTGCTCTATGAAAAAATAAAACAGCTCCTGTTTATTATCTTATGTATCCTACTTCCTAAATTCTTTATGATTATAGCCTATGGATTGGCTTTAAAAAAAAGAAAACAAAGAGCAATACAAAAGGTATGAACAATTGTGTTTTTAATTTTTTCATCCTTTTACCTAAAATCATCATTATTCTTTACGCTTAAAAATATTATTTATGTTTATTTTACTCTTTTTAATGTCTTAATTATCGTTGTCATTATCATGCCTAGCTATTTGCACCACTTGTCATAATCTTCATCTAGTCATTATACATACTGAAAAGAAACTATCACTTAGCAAAATTTTGGTTAAACCTTTTAGTAATACATATTATGAGTTAGAACAAATTAATGCATCTCAAACAACTCTTCGTAAGATTCAAGAAATATTACAACAACATACAAAAGTCTATAATCAGGAATAATTAGAAGTAAAATAAATTTATAAATAGTTTCATGAACATTATAAAAGTCATATTTATAACTAGTTATGTCTTATTTTTCTATCATGCCTAATTGTACACTTTGCAATCAATTGTTAATAAATATTATTCACTGCGAAACTTTAGTCCTTCAATATAAATTAGAAAAAGAATATTATGAAAACTGCTATAATTATCTACAATTTTTCCTTCATAACTATGGTTTAACCCCTATTAAAGAAAAAATAGACCTAGCAACTCAATAATTATAATCTAAATAAACAAAACTTATTTCATAGCCATAACCAACTTATAGAACATCTCTGAGTTGTTGATGGCCGAAATAGTTCAAGACTCTGAATCTATTAATAAGGCATAAACAAATATTTTAGATATCAATACCTTAGAATTAACATAATCTATCGGTATATTTCATATTAATACATTACTATCACAAGAGAAACAAAGCAAATAGCAAAAACACAATTAAATCTTAAAGATGGTCAAGATATTACCCACCATCCTTTTAAAATTTTAATTAATAGAAAAATATTAGTTATTATGGAAAATTTGTACATTAAACACCTATTAGAATAGATCAATGTAGTGGACATATTCGTATGAGTTTGATAGACCAAGAACAAATTTATAAACAACTATAATCTATTTTTAAAGAAAAAAGACATAAAATTGGATATATACACCTTTCTACAATTCAAATTTTATTAAAATCTACATTTTAAGAAGAAATAAATTCTCCTATACGAATGGCCATAATTGATGAACGAATGACTGATTTAAAAGACCAAGTAATTGGAATTATGAATGGAAATCTAGCTTATGGAAAGATAAAAGTCAATAACTGTATTAAGTTAGGAATTCCTTTATAATCACAAAATTTAGATGAAACAATTACTATAGCCTACAAATTTTATCGCGAAAACTTAATGACAACTAGACAATATCCTTTTTCAATTACTTATCAAATTACTTATGCTTTAACTAATTCCCATCATAGTATTGAATTCAAAAATATAGGTTGAATTTATATTAACCAATTATTTACTGACGTAGCTAAAGTTGGAATCAATCTAAAAACTAGTTTAAGAGAAATACCAAATATTAATTATCCAATCAAACTACAAAATGTAACAAGCTCTTAGGATATACCTCGGCCATCTTTAAGTGAAACTAGACTACTAAACTAGAAACTACCTTTTTAAAATCTTATTCGATAAAACTTGAAAAACTTATTAGATTTATAGAACTGGGAAATTCTAATAAGAAAATAAATAAAGGAATAGATAAAAATTCAGAACAATTGGCCACTGAATTATTAGATATTAAGAAGCAACTTTGTGAGCTAAAAACTCATCTACATAATACATTATGAGTATATCAAAACGATTATTTGATAAACAACTTAATATCGAAAATCAATCAAAAGAAATAATACAATTATTAAATCAAAATTATCAATTACAACAAGTTAATGAACTCAGTGAAATTAATAACATTTACAAACTATTACAATCTTTACTCCAATGTAATGAGAAAATAGTCAAAAATATATCATCCATAGATGAAAAGTTAGAAAAAATAGGATACTCAATCAAAACGCTAGTAGACACAAATTTGGCTCAATCAAAATGCTAGTAGACACAAATTTGGTTCCTCTCACGCCAAATGGTGTACACATTGCATCCAAGTGCTATATAAACTAGCATAAGATCATGCATAATTAAACAAGTTAAGCTGAAAATCTATTGTTGTATCATTCTCCAATTAGAATACTAACAAAATAAGTTGTATTTAGCTAATTTGTTACTCCATAGACGACAGGAATAAGGGCGACAAAATAAAATATAGACTATGGATTCAACTACATTAGAACAAAGGCCACAGGTGAAAATTGTTGGACGGGAAGAGTTACATTTAAACTTATCCATTATTGATAACCTTTCTTCGACCGCAAGCCATAGCACAAAAGATACTTTAGGGGTTCTTAGTTTATTCCAAACAATAGCGTACTAGTTGACTCTAGGAGGCTTTGAAAATATCCATACATGACTTGTTGAAGAATTTAGCAATGGAGTTTCCTAGCTAGAGAATTCTATCCTCCTATAAAAGGTTAGGTGAGTAAGAGGGATAGCAGTATTGAAGGAACTCAAAGCATTTATTGTTCTAGCTCTAATTGCTTCCTTGAACCAAAAAACTTGCCCTTACATTAGCATCATAGAATAATCTAACACTAGGGACATTTATTATAAGGTTTAAAGGTCCAAGGTCCTCCAATTGTCTATCCATAACCAAGTGCTCCTGTTTCTTATCTTGTAGCAAATTAAAGGCTTTGCAAATTCTCTAAGTTTCAAGATCTTACCCATACTCCATGAAGTATCCTGCCGATGAATCAACCTGCTAGATAGTTATGATTCCAAGTCCACCTCCCAACTTAGGCAAACAAATATCTTTTCAACTAACTTTGGCATATGGTTTAGTACTCATGTCCCTAGTCCAAAGAAAATTTCTTAAAGGATATCTCATATTAGTACTTATTTATTAAATATCTCATATTTAGTCTTTAAAGTTTCTCAAACTTTATAATCAAATCCAAATTGGATAACTTACCCTTTTCTCTCTTCAGTTGTCCTTTGTGTATAATTCATTAAGTTCTTAAATATATTGGCAATAGATATAAACTATAACCGTAAGTCATATTTAAGATTATATAAATTAAACTCATTTATTTTATCTTTAATTCTCTAATTATACGATTTATATTTATTGATTAGTGGCATCTAACAATGCATTATGATTACCCAAATATTAGGAATGTCGATGTGATTTTGACCAACCTTTTTATGCATGATTTTTTATATAATTTAATATTTTCATTATATAGTATTCAGATTGGAAATAGATCATAGAATTAATATCTACTTTATTTATTTCCAATCATGTTAATTCTCCACCATTATTAATAACATTTAAAAACTAATTTTAAAGTGTCATTACAACTTGTCCAAGAATTTTCTAAATTAATTCTGATCGAGAACAGTAGAACTTTCTCTCTAATTACTTTACTGTGATAAATCCTATATTGATTAGTCAACTACCACTATATAGTTTGTGTTATATCCAATAATTACCGACTGAGCTACCTTTGACTATAATAGGTCAAAGTTGGTATCAAAACTTATTAATCCCTTTATAAGATACTTTAAATATATCAAATCAAATGATCACTTATACAATCATTATAATGAGAATTTCTATAGACATGTAAGTAATATTCTAAATAAAATTCTCAAGTCGGGCCAGTTCAGTTAAATTGTTTTCTAATAAGCACCCACAAGTTTGCTTAAGTATGTCTATAATTTAGTATATGAAATTGACTACTTTCATAAAGAAGAAACATATTGTGTACTAGTCTTTTTATGTTTTATTAATGTCTAATCTCAATAGCATAATGACTAGGGATAATTTATGGATAAAACATAAAATTCAATATTAATCTTACAATTATGATTTATTCATAATTTCATTTGAAATGTAAATTTATTTAAGAAAATGCTTTTCTTAAATATAAAAGAGTCTAATAAATTAATTTTAACCTAAAATGAAATATAATTAATTTTAATTTTAGAAAATAATTTTCTAAAATTTAATCAAAAATCAGTTTAATTATTAATCTTAATAAAACTAAAAATAATTAATTTATTTTTGAAATTTATTTTAAATGATTTCCAAAGTGAATATAAAAATTGTTTTTAAATTAATTGAATTTCTATTTTGAATAGTAATTTAATTCATTTAGGAATCAAAATGTTCAACCTAATTTAATTATTCAAAGAGTTGGAAAAGTTATTTAGATTATAAAAATCAATAACTATAATCAACCAAGAATTAGAACTTTGATACATATAACTTGATTATTTTTGTATAAGAAATTATAGGATTTTATTTTATATGTTTAATATATTATACGTGTATGGCATGTTTATATGTTTGACATTTTACATGCAATTTTGTATTTGACGAGATAGAAAAATTGAATTCCTCGTTAAAATACTAAGTATACATTGAGAATGTAATATTTTTTTAGAGAAAGTAAAATTTATAAATATACTTGAACGATGATAGTAAGTTATAAAAGCATCACATTTTGGAAAGTACATCTCCAAACTCTCTAACTTTACTCTACACATTCTACACTTTAGATTACTGAAACACTATGAGAATGAAATTACATTGAGCTTGAAAAAAAAGTTTCTAAATTCTCCGTGAAGACACTAGTGTGTTGTGATGCATTTTCTTGCAAAGTGGGTGATGATAAATTACTCACTTATGCGTGCTAATGTTGAGGCAATTATGCTTGCTGATGTTAAGACAATCATTGTGCTTAAGTTCTTTTCTTTGACAATTAATCTTCTTTGAGTTTCTTTCTTTCCATATCTCATGAAAATATGCAGCCATTGCCACTATATAGGCATTCTTATCCTCATTGGGTATTGGATTCACCTGTATCCATTGAATAATGTTAGCTAAGCTAGAAGAGTTGATATCCCAGTGGCATAGCTTAGTGATCTTCTTCCATAGTTTAGTGATCTTCAAAAAAAAAATTTGACGATTCTAGATTGGAAGAATTGATGATCTTTAGTTTCATCCTCTAGCTGGAATAAAGCATAGGTTTTAGGTTTGAAAACGTGATTGTTGCCTTCATTATTTAAGTATAAAATAATAGTTTTGTTTATTGTAAGACTTGTTGAGTGACTCGAGGTCTTTTTAATCTAAATATGTTTTATATTAAATTAATGAGTCCTACTTAACTAAATTTGTATGATTTAGATAAGTGACTCATCATCATATGAATTTAGAGGTAGGGCTAGGAATAACAAATAAGATACATTTTTATAGGATTTTTTAGCTAGCGTATCCAAGGGATTACATAAGATGTGATTAATAAGGATGTTTTATAACTAATTTAAATTTAGTTAATTTATCAAGTAATTTAAGATCAACTAAATTTAAATAAGATCCTAACTCTCTAAAGAGATTAGAGTAATCTTTCCAAAGTAGTAGTGAGGGTTATTATTTTGAATAAAATTGTCGAAGTAACTAAATATATGATTAAATTTCTAATCTTATTTGCTTGTTATGGAATATAATCAATTACTTACTTTTCTTACATTTATGTTTTTCTGAGTAGAAATTACCTTTATTTAGTATAATTGATAATAATTGTTAGTGAACAAAATTCCTTGAACATAGGTTAATCTTGAAAAGAGTTCCCAATGTTAGATAGAAAATATATATGTTCATTATGTAATACTACTATTAATCCTTGTTAAGGCTTTTGGTGACAACCAAGAGTTCTCAAAGTTGGATAAAAAATCTATATATCCATTATGTAATACCACTATTAATCCTTGTTAAGGATTTTTGTGACAAAGTATTAGAGATATGACAATATCATATAGATGAAAAAATAATAACAAAATTTTGAATTGTATAATGTCTCATTAAATTAAATGGTAACATGTAAGATGGATGTCAATAGCATGAGCGCACGATACAAGAGGCTGCGTAAAATAGATCTGAGATGTATAGTGTTTGGATGAAATCGTTTGACTCAACTTAGCATACCAAAAGCATAAATAAGAACTATAATTAAAGACATTTGCTGTAGTATGATAATAGTTTTCAATAGAAGATGATAATTATTTGAATATTTATGTGAATACATGATAATAGAGATCATATATATATATATACACACAAAATTCATGCTTTTAAGTATTTGATATTGAATTTGGATTCAACATTATTAGACTGTTCAAGTTATAATAAGAAATAAATTTTTGAGTATAAGTAGTTGGTCTAAATTTATACAAACAGTTTGTATGCATTGAATCAGGGGAGACTTGTACGAATACAAAGTTAGATAACTGAGACTATTCTTTTACACCATGTTGGTTAAATCAATATAATAAAAATCATAAAGTTACATATAAAGACATTGTTAATTGGCTTAATACAAGTGTGAGATTGTTAATTGATTGAATTATTTAACAAGTGTAAAATTGTTAATTGATAACCTATTGCTAACCAATTAGTTGTAATTTAATAACAATTATTTAAAGACATTGTTAATCTATATAATGCTTTCACATAATTATGCCGATAAAATGCAACTAGCCAATTATCTATATGACAAACTAACAATTACAACTGACAAAGACTGATAAACATCATGTCTTAGAAAAGCATCGGCAAAAATTTTATTTCATTCAGCTAATATGGACACGCTGCAGTTCTTACCTTTTGTTTAATAATGCACAACTATATCATTTTACTTATCATCTTATATTGCTAAATCTTCATATAAATGTTTAAAATGAACTGAAACATTATGTATTTAGACCATATTTTTTGACATTGCGTCTTCCATTACCAGTAGCCACCAATTAATTTTATCAAACCGTGTAATTATCATAAAGTATTCAATTCATCACCTAACAATTATTTGCTATCCACCAACAATTAGTCACATACTAAACTCCCTGGAGCTAGAATTGGATGCAAGAGTTCAGGGAGTTGGAATGAAAGCAGAGCCTCTTGACAATTCGTACAATTGTAAGTCGTGCCCAACTCTCAGAAACCTGAATTGCAGAGGGAATCACAAAGCCAGCAATGCCCTGACTTGCATTTTCATTTGAGGCATGCATTGCAACAATCCCACATTTACAGTTAACCTCTAACCGTTCCTGGAAATACAGACTCTTGAGGGAATCTCCCCTTGCGAACAAAGAAAATGGGTAGAAATTTAGAAGGGGCAACCAACCCCCTTTCCAGGATGCTCATATGTAATTAACATTTGGATCAAGATTGATACAATAGTTGCTATTTGTCATCCATTTTGACCGAGTTTAGTCTTCTCAATCTCTGATCAAGCTCTGCCATTACAGCAGGTTCTTGCTTTTTCCTTTGTTTGGATATAGTATTTGTAGTCATTGATCCTATCTTATCGAATGCAACCTGCATAATTTGGATAGGGAAGAACTTAATATCAAAATTAAAGCATAAATCAAGTGAAGGCACCTTTTACAGTTTATCAATCAAACTTAGCAAAAGGATCCACCAGATAATAACAATTACAATCTCATGTTCCTTTCACCTTCAAAAAAGGGACACGGTGAGGAAATTCTGTGTGATAAGAAATGCAATACAAGCACCAAGGGGAATTGTCTTACCGTCAATAATTCATCAGGATCAAAAAGGTGATGTGTAGTTTTCTGTAGTACGTAAATTACATCACCAACATGGTGGGTTAGAAGCAACTCCTCTTCCTTCATCTGTAATCAATGATTACAATTAAAAGTTAACGCTCTGTTAGTTATCGATATTTCAGAACACATTCCAATTAAGGAAATCCAGATAATACTAAGAAAGCATGAGATGTAATTTTGTACTATTATATAGCTCAAGCACCTTGAATATAGCCAAAGCTACATGAAACAGAACCTTTGCACCCTCATAGAAAAGGACATCCCACACCCGCAGGGTTGTCTGCCAAAAAGTCATTCAAAAAGGTATAGGTTTCGGTCTTCAGAGAACTAGTGAAGTACATATGTTCCATCCTTGTGGACAAAAAGACAATTCATATTTTCCTAACCTCTGAGGGCAAGCTTTTAGAGAAGAGGCAGAGGAACCACTCAGTGGCAACCAGGGACACATCAAACTCCAATTCCTCCAAATGAGCAGCTATCCTGTGGTTCATTTGTACCTTTTAATACACAAATAATCGATATACCAACCAAATTAGTGATAAATGTAGAATTACCTTGGACAATTTTTAGCAAGCAAATCCTTGAAAACTCTTTGTTCAACATGACACCCTGATAAGTTATTGGTATAGCAGTCATTGACTAGGACATTTTCCAGGAGGACAGCCAGCATCCAGAAAGCATCCTCCTCTGTTTTCATCACTAGCAACAGCAACGCTGCAACATAATTTAGGCCCTGCACCAAGTCTAAGTTTCAATAAAGAAATACATAAATTTAAGTGGGGGAACATAACAGCAGCCTACAAAAACAAGCCATCGTCCATTCACAAATGAAGTTGGTGGTTGCAAGATACCTATATATGGAAAAGGTTTAACAACCCATCCCTCTTGCACCTATCAGATTTGAACACTGGTAGGAATCGGAAACTATTCTTTGGTTCCTCTAAGCTAGTTACATCTAATTCGAGGGAGAAACTAAAGAAGACATACATCAATAATACTAATAACATTCAAACAAATTCTGCATTATGACACATGGAACTATTCAAAAGATAGTGATAAAATGATATACATTTGTCAGTTGTCACAGCTATGACAAGAAAGATGTAGATTGGGATGAGAAATGTACTGAACAAAAAAAGGGTATATTATGTGTAAAGATGTGTGAACAATACAGTTGTCATTTTTATTTTAGAAACAAGCAGTTTCTAGGAAAAAGTAGCAGTTATTGGGAAACATAAGAACAAATACAAATCTATGAGTTTTAAGAAAATTCAGAGGATAGAAAAGTCGAAGGAACTTCATAAACAACTACAGCAAGGGCATATAAAAGCCTTGTATACTCTAAAAATATTAAACGATGGAACAAAATGTCTTATTGAAATTTCAATATGATTAGGATACACGAGGGTGAATGATGACATAATTATCAATGTGCTAAAAGTATTCTAAAGATTTAACTTGCTCAGGAATAAATACAGTAGATCATGACAAAATTTTAGGTGGTCCCTTATTAAAAAAATGGAAACAAGAATTCAACCTATTCTATCATCTTTTCTGAGGTTTTAATGTAGTCTATCATTCTGTAATTATCACAGTTAATCACAACGAGGAACCAACCTGACAGTAGCCAACATCAGAATCACGGAAAGAATAGCCAACAAGAACACGTCGAAGTGCAGCATGGCCCTCTGGAGTGTCCAACCATGGATGACCAGGAAATGTTCGTGGCAGGTCCTGTAAACATGAACAAGGAGAGACCAATTTAGCACAAAAAAAAAAATTGTGAAGGGGCATTTTGGCAAGATGGAAACATCTTACGGACATGGATGCATTAATGAAGCTCTTACCAATTGTTACTTGTCAGCTATTTCACAAGTATATCAAATTTAAACATTATAATTTTTGGAAATCACATATGAAAAATTGAAAAATACAACTATTTTGCTAACACATATTCAATCACACCAAGCAACTGATTTTTCTTTGTTTTTGTTCCCTGAGCTTGAAAGACAGTATAAACTGCCAACTTGGACATATTCCTTATCGTGTAAACAAATCGGAGCGACCTCCATAGCTAAATTGTTGTTGGAGGCCATGTTGAAAAATGCCAACATATAGGATCTTGGAATATTCCAAAACCTCAAACAAATCCCTCCTTCCAAAAAAATGCCAAAGAAAAGTTAAATCAATCTATCATACATTCTGGATACTGAAGAGTATTCATATTTCTGAGGAAGCAATTATCATACTTCATGATGTTAGTTCCTTTAACATGCCTCTACCTTCAACATATTTTACACATTAACCTATAACTTGTTTCCATTCCAACAGCATATACATAACAGGATAGGTAAGCTACAATAACTATTCTAGAAATATCAATTTACAGATGTCATAAGTGTCATTACATCTAATTTCCTCCAAAATGAGCATAATTCTTATTGTCCTTGATTCTAAATTTAAAAGTGAAACTTAGTACATTTATAACCATTGATTCATCACCATACATATAATGAAGTAAATGATAAATTTAAATGGTCTGAAAATTCAAGATCGACCTATCAAATGAATGTAACATGGGGTAATTAGATAGTTATCTCAATTGCAGAAAAAGTGACTGCAAATTCCAATTCAGTAACAAAAAACAAAACCATCAAATTCTTCCACATCAAATACATAAATAAGAACAAAATTAACTTCATCAAATATCTGGCAGCCAACAGTCAAAAATGGGGATCAGATAACAGATTAGCACTTCAGTGTCAAATACAAAAAAGAAAAAACACTGATACACAAAGTTAGACAAGACATTCACATTGATCAATCAAGCTTGTATAAGCATCAAATATTATTTCCTCAATTTTCAATTGAAAACAAATCATGGCACAATTGTAACAGAGAATGTGAACAACAATACATTGACAGCAAATGTCAAAACATAGAGCATAAATCAGAAGATAGCACAACAAAACATTCCAAGAATTACAAAACATGCTTCACTGCAATAGAAATAACCCAATTTCAAACTCACGTGATCGATCTGTCACATAAAGTTAGACAAGACGTCCACATTGATCAATCAAGCTCGTATAAGTATCAAGTATTATTTCCTCAATTTTCAGTCGAAAACAAATCATGGCACAATCGTAACAGAGAATGTGAACAACAATACATTGACAGCAAATGTCAAAACATAGAGGACAAATCAGACGATAGCACACAAAATATTCCAAGAATTACAAAACACGCTTCACTGCAATAGAAATAACCCAATTTCAAACTCACGTGATCGATCTGTCTTGTAGCTGGAGTAACCTTTCCCTCAACAGCCTTCGTCAGATCATTATAGTAGCTCTCAGGCACCGTGGACTTCTTCTTAGCAGCCCCGGAAAGGGAAAACCAAACTTTTGGCCTTAGAACAGGCGGTATTCCCTTCCTAATAAGCCTCCTCAAAGTGATCTTATTAGCTAAAGTAGACAATTTGAGGGAGGATTTCAAGGCAATCCCTTCAGCAATTGAAGAAACTTGTGGCTGCAAGTACCAATTTGCACCTTTGCTGGCCTCTAATGTCCACCAAACCCTGCCCTGTTGCCTCACCTTCTCTCTCACCTCATTCAACACATTAACATCATCTACATTTCCTTCCACAGTAAACCCATAAAGGTCCTGGAATTTGACCGTTAAATTTGCTCTCCTTGAGTGGATACTAGGCCTCAAAATCGGGATATGAGGCTGGAAATCTAAGGATATTTCCCTTTTGTTATGTGTACTGTACATATCTAGTTCTTTTTGCCAGCAGATTTTCCGTGACAGATCAAGAGAGGTAGGAAAGGCGAAAGAAGGTAACAAAGAGAAAAAAGCTTATTATCTAATTATTAGAAAAGGCCAAAGGTTGAAAAACCTTGAAATGGTCAATTTCTGAAGCTTCAAAAGCTTGGAATAGAGATGGCTTCAAAAGGGTATTCAACTATTAAACTTTAGAAGACACACATAGAACAAAGATCTCTAAGCAGCTGAAAATAGCACATTCGGAAATGGCTATGGAAGACCCTTTTCTGCCATTTAGAAAAGACTGGAGCTCTAATCTCAGAAATGAAAATTAAAACATGAAAGAGACAAATAGAGAAACAAAATCATATAAAGCTTTTACCTCAAACCTTATCAGAAGAGAAGATAATGAGAGAAACCTGGTCACCCAGAGAGGAAAAAGTTTTATTTACAGGTTCAAAGAGAAGAAAGGATGCAAGAAAAGCTGAACCTAGAAACAGATCTTCTCAGTAATGCATTCAGAGAAGGAGAAGGAGAAGGAGGAGAAAATGACAAACAGAGAAAAGGACTGGTTCTTTGGGTTATCTTTATGAAAAACTTCTTCACTTGAAAGAGAAAAATGGTGACAAGAAAGGAGAGGCGATAATGAAGGCAATTTTGAAAGCACAAAAAAGAAGCTTTGGAGTTATGGAGGGCACAACGAGAGAATAGGTGGCCTGAGGTGGGCTTGTAGATAAAAATGGAGTTGATAAACTGGAATAAGAACCA
This sequence comes from Erythroxylum alaternifolium, assembly GCA_027478495.1. Classification (NCBI taxonomy): domain Eukaryota; kingdom Viridiplantae; phylum Streptophyta; class Magnoliopsida; order Malpighiales; family Erythroxylaceae; genus Erythroxylum; species Erythroxylum alaternifolium. The sequence continues at coordinate 17,505,619 of JANIIA010000010.1, read as the reverse complement.
GAAAGGACTAAATTGCAAAATGAATTTTTGTTTCGGACTTTATCGCACAATTTTCCGTAAATCCGTTAAAAATGGAGTTGATAAACTGGAATAACAAGCAAAAAGGACTAAATTGCAAAATGAATTTTTGTTTCGGATTTTATCGCACAATTTCCATTAAATCCGTTAAAAATGGAGTTGATAAACTGGAATAACAAGCAAAAAGGACTAAACTGCAAAATGAATTTTTGTTTTGGGTTTTATCGCACAATTTCCTTTAAATCCGTTCCTCAAAAAACAATTTTCTGTTTTGTCTCGAACGTTAGTGGACCCTCTTGTTTTGGTTTAATTTTGGCAACAGGAAGGTTAGTGGACTTCCAAATACAGGTCTCGCGTATGTCAAAAGAAGGTAGGCAGAATGGCCCCCGTCGGCTAGTACTCGAATGACTAAAATGCCCTTTTCAGTTGTAACTTTAAGTTTGAAAAACAAACAGAAAATAGTAAGTTGATGAGACGGCACATTAACAGTCTTAAATAGTTCAGTGTTTGTAAAATTTTCTGTAACAGGTCGATAAAATCTATTGTTATTTCATGAAAAGTAAATTAGAAAAAACAAATATTAAATGAACTTACATAAACGCGATTAGTAACAGTGAATAAAAACAATAACAAAGTCCCTTTTAAAGGTATTTCAATGGACGGTGAAAAACTCTCCAAAGTTAGGGAATTGAATCACAGATTGAATATATTTTTGGAGATTTTGTCTTAAATGTTATGTTTATTAATGAAGAGGCCAGAAGAATAAAGAAATTAATAATGAAAAAGGATCATTTTTCCTGTCCACATGCGTGGCAATAGATTCATCGTATTGTTTTTTAATGCGATTGATTCATTGTAAGTTAAAAAGGTCCAGATTTTATTCGAAAGAAGTGCATTGAATTCTTCAGTCATGAGTTGTTGAGGTACAGGGTGCTTAAGGGCTTATTTAAGTAAGGATGGTTCAATATCAGCTGGTTGAGCTAAAAGACAAGAACTTCAGCTGGCTGGATTGTTTGTCTTGGATAAATGAACTGAAATGGAGAAGGAAAGAGGATCACAAGGTCTTTAAGGCTGGTTTTGCTATGCTAGTACACTTTATATAAAGGATAAAAAATGCAAAAATATTTGGGAAAGTGAATCAATACAACAAATACACTCAGATGAAGTCCTATCTGAAGTTTAGAATGACAATTATGGCAATTCCTCATCACCAACTCATGTCTAACTGACTCAGGCAACAAATTAGAATATAATTAGTGCAATTCAAGTTGTCTCGGATTAGTAGTTAGTTGGTTTTGTACTTACTCTAATTGTTAGAGATGACTTTCACTTCTCTTTATAATTTCCACTATTTCAAATGAATATAGCACTTATTTTCCAAAAAAAAAATAGATGGAGTAGTAGTGACAAGAAGGTTAAGAATTTTCTCAAGTTTGGTAACATTATTGCATAGGTAGGTGTTATAAGGAGTAGTAGTGGTAAGAAGGTTAAGAATTTCATAGATTTGAGTGGATTTTAGGTGTAAACTCTAATAAAAAAGGAGGATGACAACATACTTATGATGTGAAGGGAGCATCCTATGGTAAATTAACTGAATAGGAGTCTAGTGATGTATGGTTAATGAGGTTTGTGAAGTAAGAAGAAGAGGATGTTGTGGCAAACTGGGAGGAATGAGTAAGTGAGACATATGGTTCAACTTAAATTTAAGTTTGTGAGATGCATAAGGGCAAAGCCATGGGTAGCAAAGACAATCAAATATATTTTTCAAAAGTTTTGAGTTCCAATTAAACGTCTAGGTCAAGCTTAATTACTTTAAAACCTAAATGACTTATGTTGCAAAAACCCTTTTTTTTTACATTTTTTGGAACATATATATAATAGAAAATTACTAAAACATTTAGAGACTTGAAAAAAAAAAGCTTATGGCTTTTGTTTCTTCAGTGTCTTTATCATTTAGTACCTTCTCTTGTTTGTCTGTGACAATTCTTATCTCTCTTTCTCAACTTCCTCGTAATAACATAGATCTATCTTTTTAGGTTTCTTTTAGATATCTCCAATTGTAAATATTGATCAAAGTTTAAATATTGTTATGTTATGTTGAGTTAATAACTACAACTGTTGAACCTTTTATTGCTACAAAGACGATGATTGGTATTTGACACTATAAATATCTTCTTCCTTTTTGTAACAAATCCGCTCTTGTTTGTAATTTATACTCATTTCTTATATATGCTAAGATGTCTATTGAGTAATTTATGGCAAAAGCTTATTTTCCATAGAGGTCTTTGGAAATGAGTAGGTGGTTTTGTGGGTAAATATTTATTTTTATTATTGGAGTCATTTTTGGTGATGGTTTGTTGGGTTAAAGTTCAAGTTTCCCAATAATACCAGAGTTTAAAGAACTATGTTTTTCACTCTCTCATTAAGTATTTTTTCTTTTTCATTCTTTTTTTTGGAAAATGAATGAAATTATATTAACCCTAGCAAAAGGTAATTCTACAATAAAATGAATTTCAGCTTACAACATGATTCATAACACTAAACTAAGCAAGAAAGAAGTTACAAACAACTCATATTATAAGTTCCATATATTTTTCTTTCCAGGAGTGAGTTTGTTTTGCTCTTCTTTTTCTATCATAATAGCTTTAACCTAATTGAGTATGTTTTCAGCTAGTTGGTGCTTATCAACTTTAGCTCCCTTACACAACCTATTATTTCTTTCTTTCCAAAAATAGTAAATTATAGTGGTGACACGAGTCTTGAGTGGCATTCCACTATGCTTTTAATGCTTGACAAACTTGATAAACCAATATAAAGTCCCCATCCATTCGTAAGTGTGACAAAATTTTGCTATCATGTGTAAAATTCTAGATTTAAAATACTTACACATAAATATAAATGGTTTCTATCTTCCTCAATTTTGCATAAGACATAGGTTGGATCATAGGTGTCAAACCATCTGTTTTTAGATCTAACTTTGTTCTTTATCACAAGTTAAGTAATTAGAGAGGCTTTAGGGTTCGTGGATTGCTTCCAAGGATTTTAGTCCAAGTAGCATCTCCAATACTATTATTGTACATCCTGTGGCAAGATTTATTTGTAAAGATCCCTTTGGAAATGAGAATCCAGATAATACTATCTTATCTATTCTAATGAGGGTGTTGAGGTAAGTATCATGCTAGAGAGGAGAATCCCCTGAAGTTTCTAAACCAATCTCCATTCTAAACAAGTGAGGATACTTTGGCATCAAAAGGAATATATTTCTTAGATGGATAATTTCATTCCTTTGTGAGAGAGGGCTAAATTTAGACCAATTGTCATACCAAAATCATATGTTAATCATAATTCCTAGCTTTGTGTTTGATCCAAGGATAAACCATAATTCTCAAGTTCAATAATTGGGTGAAAGCCCAAGAAATTACCCTGGTGTTTGACATCTTTCAAAAGTTTTTTATTTTTGAGATGAATTTCATGAATCCATTTGATCCAGAGGGCTCTTATCTGTATATAATCTCCAAATTCTTTTTCTCAGAAGAAATTTTTGTAGAAGTAGTATGGAAATGATCATCAGGGCTTTTTGCTTCTTTAGGATAGTTAATTCACCCCATTTTACTTTTGCTCCTTTGGAATTCTCAACTTTCCTAGAACAAATGAAGGTTTTTAGAATTTTATCAATTTCCTTGATAAATCTCTTTGGCAAGACAATGTGAGCTGACTAATGAATGTGTAAGCTGTTGAGCACTAAGTTGATAAGGGTTAGTCTAGCACTAAAAGAAAGGAACCTATTCTGCCATGCATTTATCCTAAATTTGTACTTTTTAATGAGTGTAATTCAGTCAAAAAATGTTAGCTTAGCTAAGGTGATGGGGACTCTAAGGTATTTGAAGGGAGGGAAGAGTAAGGTTAGACCTGAACTCCTATATATCGCAGCTTGATTCTTCTCATCTGATAAGATGAACAAGTTGTTTTTCTCAGTTTTTACTTTTAGACCTAACTAGTTTATGAAAAGTTTTAGTATGTCTAGCAAAATATTAGTAGATTGGATATCTGAACCACTTAAGAGCATGAGATCATTAACATACATTAGGTGAGTTAGCTTGAGTTCCCTACATTTATAATGAAATTGAAATCTTCAATTGCAGGCTGTGAGTTTGTCAAGTAATTTGGATAGATTTGCCATTACTAAGGTAAAAAAATAAAGGAAAAGGGGGTCCCCTTATCTAATTCCTCTAGCACTGTAGAAAGGTTATGTAGAAATACCATTCACAAGAACATTAAGAGAAGAATTTTGAATGCAAACCATGATCCACTTTATAAAATGTCCTGAAAAATTAAGTGCTTCTAGGCAAGATTGGATGAAACTCTATCAGATATTTTTAAAGGCTTTATAAAATCCAATTTTTAGTAAGCAACTTTTGATAGCTCTACATATGTTGTATTCCTTTAGTAACTCTTGTAGAAGGAGGATATTGTCCCCTATAATTCTCCCAATAATATAGGCTCCTTAAGCTAGATTTATGACTTCTTTTAGTGCTTCCTTTAGTATGTTAGCAAAGATCTTTGCAATGACTTTATAAATTGCGTTACACTAGGAGATTGGTTTATACTATGCAATGGAGGAAGGATTTTATTTCTTAGGATAAGACATATGAAGGTATGGTTCATGTCTTTGAGAATATTTGAGGAAGAAAAAAACTTCAACACTACTTTTATGAAGAGATTACCTGTGATGTCCTAGGTTTTCTGAAACAAACAAGTTAAAAACCCATCAAGTCCAGGGGCGTTTAAAGAATGCAAACTGAATAAAACATCCCTAACTTCCTGTGTAGTGAAATGGGTTACCAAGAATTCTTTAAGATCCTATTCCTTCTGGCTAGTAAAGAGGGATGAAAGAATTTGGAATTACAATGCCAATTGACTCTTGCCTTCTGCCTTAATATGGAATTATGTAGAGTCAAAGCTTCTTGGTATTCCTTTAATCTTTGGATTTCAAAATAACCTCAACTTATTGTTGTAAGGAGATTTGTAACAGGCCTCATGTGCTTCTTTTAGCATGAGTTTGGTTTCACTAATCCTTTTAGTATTGTCCTTAACAAAGGTCTTTAAAGCTGACTTCACTAACTTAAGCTTCTACATGAGCTAATAGGATTTATACCCACATGCTATCTGATTCCAAAAGCTTTAGATTGTTTTAAGGAATCCCTCTTTTTGAGTAAGTCCATTAAAGAATCTAAATGAAGCTTTAGACTTCTTAAAATTTGTGATGTTCTGAATAAGAATATAGGAATGGTTAGAAAAAACATTTTCAGCAAAATCGGAATAGGAATGAGAGAATTGACTTACCTAAGCTTGATTAAATGGGGCTCTATATAAAATTTTCCTCGTTAACATATCCCCTTGCCATCTGTTAGACCAAGTGAAAAGTCTAACATAAAAATAAGGTCAACAAAATTCACCTTTTGAAATAGATTTGTTAGCTCTCTATATTTATCCCATGTTGTACTTCCTTCCCCCTTCAGCCTCTTGAGATGATAATGTACAATTGAAATCTCCTATTATTAGCCACAGGTTTAGAGTTCTAGCTTGGATGGTTTGGAATTCCTCCCATAATTTATCCCTTTGAAAAGAAAAATTGTAAGCATAGACTAGTTTCAGGTCAAATTTTAGAATCATACACCCATTTGGCATTTCAAGTGGATTTTCTGATCACTTTATCCTACTATTAAACCTCTATCATATCTAAGTTACAAAGGCAGATTATTCTTCCATTGTAATGTGAAAATGATTAAATAAGGTTTTCCATTCTACTCCCAAAAGCTTAAGGCCATTTTGTAACTAAGGTGATTTTATTTTGGTCTCAATAAGTGCAATTATACAAGGCTTCTTGTCAAAAATAACCTCCTTTACCATTGACCTTTTTAGAGGGCCATTAAGCCCTTTGATGCCTCAAATCAGGATTATCATTAGGGAAATGATCCCTTTTGGTTTTGTTCTTTCCCTTCCTTCTAATTGATTTCCTTCTAGAGTGAGTAGCTTGCTCTTTTGTTTCCTAAATCTCACTAAATTGGTCTATGTTTAATTCTTCCTCTGTTTGTGTATTTTCCAAGTTGTTTGAATTTTGAGTCTTTATTATCACTTCATTCTCTATTGTTTTTCTTGTTTTTGTTTCTGACTTTACTAGTTTTTGTTTACTAGCATTTTGGGTTACTTAGGAGTTCTAGCCCCACTAGTTCACCATTCCATCTTATTTTGAAAACTCTCCCTGTTACGTTCCATTCCCTCCTAGAATAGTTTGGTTTCCAAGGATAAGTGATCGGAGTATCTATCCTTTCTAGTTCTCCATCCTCTCCCAGTTTTATAAATGGTAAGCTGTCAAGTAAATCCAAGTTCCCCTTGATTTCAACGTATATTTTAGCAAAACATATTCTTTCCATGTTAGCAGTTTGTGAGTCCATAAAATTTGGTTTTTCTATAAAACTTTTAAGAAAGCTTAAACCCTCAATTGTCCATAATTCCAACGGCACATTGTGAAAGTTAACCCAAATGGGAAAAGTATCAATGTTACCTCTATCAAAATCTGTTTCAGACTTCCATTTCCGAATGAACATAGGTTATCCACCTACATGCCAAGGCCCTTGCTCAATTATATCATTTAAACAACTATCTGTAGAGAATTTGAAAAGGAAGGATCCATATTCCATTAACATGGTTTTTTCTAACCCTTTTCTACTCCCATCTTGCTGTAGTCCAGGCATGAACGATAAGGAAAGCAAGCCTTCTATTCCAGAAGAATCCTACCAAAGTAGTGGATTAAGCATTAGCTCTTACCTTAAGAAGCTCGATGGGTAGGGGGAGCACCCTATCCTTCATTACATTATAGTAATGTTTAAGCAACCTTTTGTTGTGTTAAATGTTTAGCATGTTTTTCCAAGCTCCAATAAGTTGTTTCGCATCATTGTGGTTATCATTCCTAATTTCCCTTCTATTCTCATTAGAGCTAACATTTCTCCATATTCTGTTCCAATATTTTCTCTGGTGAGTGATGGGAAATCCTCTAGAAGTATACTTGATGAGCTAGAAGAAGCACTCTTCTCATTCACATAATGCAAGGCCCTCGAGTGGCCTTCCATTGAGGTGGAAACCTCATAAACTAGGAAGTTACATGTCTACACCAGAGAGAAAACAAATTAGTCATGTGAGATTTATTCCAAAAAAGGAAAGTTTTAAGGGTATAGAGGTAAAAAGTTAAAGATAAGCCAGAGAGAAAAAAAAGTTAGTGAGAGGATTCATTTAAGTTTGTTTTATATTTTCTATTCTTTTTTTAGTCTTAGTTTTATTTTTTTTTATGTTGGAGCTTGAAGACAACTTATAAAAGTGTTGAGCTGATGATGGCATTTAGACTAGGCTTTTATGGTTTGAAATATGATTAAGATTAGACTCCAACTAAATAATCCAAGCATAATGAGGCTTTAGGTCATCCAAGGCCTAAAAAAATTTGGGCTGGGCTAAAGCCAAATAGAACTAAGCCTAACATAACCTATTTTCATCCCTATGTGAGATGGAAATTTGTGTTGTTAAATCCTAGTTTATGATAGAAATATAAAGTTACTACTTCTTCACTCCTGTTAATGTACATAATTTTGGTGTGGATGTTGAATTAGCACTTTAATACTAGTTTTAAATTTTAAAGATAGTGTGACAACCTCAAATTTATTTTTGAGAGGATAAAGCAATATATATTTGGTGAAGTGATCCATAAAAATAATGTAATAAAAAAAGATTGAATAAAGTGACTGACGCTAGACTCCAAACACCCATAAAAAATATTTAATGATATTAAAAAGTTTAGTTACTATCTCCTGGGTGCAGAGACGGAACGAGACGAAAATTTGGAGACGGAACAGAACAAAAATTGGAGACAGTAAGGTGTTTGGTTGTGATGGACAAAACAGAAAAGACTGTCTCCGTCTCGAGGACAAAAATGTGTTTGGTTGCAGTGGACAGAACATAAAAATAGTGTCAATGACAAAAATACCCCTACAGT
>JANIIA010000010.1:17472181-17490291 GCA_027478495.1 Erythroxylum alaternifolium | reverse complement strand
GTTTTCAACCTGTTTCTCAAGGCTAAACACATTTATACCAATTTCATGCAATAAAAAGCAAGAAAAACTGAGAAACAGAAGTTAACTCTCTAAAAATCTTATAGAGAAAAACCAAAAAAGTTTTTGTTTTTGACCATCCGATCATTTCACCACTTTGATACCACGTGTAACACATAACTATACCTTAGTTACGTATCCCAGATTGAACACGAAAGGCCAATAAATGAAGAAATGCGGAAAATACCTGATTTCGGTTCCATAACTTCAAATGAGCTTTTCGAAGTCGAAACAAGCGTGAATCCATCGCCGTTTTCACGAGAACCGGTTACTGGGACGTAGTTAATGTCTTTCTACAATTTTTTCAAAATGTAAGCTCTCTTAACGGGTCAGAGATTTCTTATGCTTACGAATGCTATGAGCAACTGCAAGAGACCTTAACTTTTATATATAGCATCTATATCGGGCTTCCCCATTATAAGGTCATTATGGGTCCAGTCCACATTGATTGAGATCTATTTTTTTCTTGGACTTTGATCAATTGATTTAGATCTTTTATTGGGTTATTTTATTATATTTATCCGAATCAAATTGCATAACTTAACCGTTAAGTTATTTGAAAAACAAAAAAATGCAATTAAACGTTGTCCAACTTTATAGGAAAAGTAAAAAATATCTAACAAACCACAATGTAATGCTCTTGAGATGACATGGATTGTCCCATATAATCAGATAAGAGAGTAAAGGTATTTCTAATTTAAGAAATTAATGACCTGGGTATGAGAGGAAGAAAATATCTAACCTGTTTGAGTATAAAAAATTAGGGATTTACAAGTCAAATGTGTAAGAAATTTTTTTATCCCATGAGCTAGTTGGAATGTTATTGAACAATTTTTAGGTTTGGTGGAATTAATTCTAGAGTACCATTTATAATTGAATCAAGAATTGTCATTAGAAAGGAAACCCATGGCAGATTAAACAAAATATATGGAGTTGTTAATATTCTAGTAGAGGTTAAGTTACACATTTTACAAATATTATTGTTTGATTAAAACATTGCAAAATATTTGACTTTAAATTAAATATTGACATAATTTTTAAAAACTAATTTGACCGTTTTTACTTTTAAATAATAAGTAAGACAAGTCCAAGACGTTTATGTTTTCAATTTTGGATGGTGAAGTGAGGAGAGAAATAGTGGTAAGTTTAGGACTTGCTTGTTTCCATTTGTTTTTTATTTTTTATTTTTGTTTTTAAATTTAGTAAAAACATATTTGTTTAAGTTTTTAGTTTCTGTTTTTGCTACTGGTTTTTTTCAATTTTCAAAATTTATGAAAACAAATTTTTTTGTTTTTAGTTTTTGTTTTTTCATAGTCAGATTTACTATCAATTAAATATATTATTTAATTATTTAATTATTAACAAGAAGTATAAATAATTTAATTTAAGATTATATATTTTATTAATTATTAATAAAAATAATAAATAAATTAAATTTATTTAATAATTTATTTAATTTTGTAATTAAATTAAATTAATAACTACTAACAAATAAGATTAAATTTACAATATTTCCAAAATATTTAAATTTTAAATGAAAATTGATTTAATAACTAAATATATTTAAATAAATTTTAATTTTTAAATGATTTATTTTTATAAAATAAAATAATTTTAATAAATATCATATAAGATATTCAAATAAATTGAATTAATTAAAAATAATTTACTTTTAAGTTTAATCTAATATATGATAAAAATAACTACATCGATATTGATAATTAAATATGTTTTTTTTATTTTAAAAATAAAAATTTTAAATTAAAACTAAAAGTTACAATAAAAAATAAAAGTGGAAATAAATGAAACATTTTTTATCAAGTTATAATTGAAATAAATAGGTGTTGATTTATGATATAAATGAGGAAGCAGCTTGATTAGGCGAGTCGTGTATGAAAAGCAGAGAAATTGAGAAAGTGTAAAGCTTTGATGTTTTAGGATCCCAATTGCGATAGGGGTTTGAATAAAGTGAAACGTAAGATTCAAGTATGGGTTTTGTCGAGCATGAAGGGAGGAATCCTGTTTTATTATGATATTTTTATTATATTTTATTAAATTTTATTTACATATTTATGTAAAATAACTAAAACAAAAAATTTGAAGTGAAAACGGAGAAACTGAAGCAAAGAGAAGATACTGTAGATAATTCTTTTGATGGTCGACGGTGAAAAACAAAAGGAGAGATGAAGAAAATCGCGCTTTCATCAATGAAGGAACTGACGTCACACGTCAGGTAATATTCAATGTTTTGAATGCTGAAATTATTTATTTATTCGTTTCGGTGAAATTGTTTAGGTCTAAAGAGAAGTTATTTGTGGCGAAACGACCAGATCTTAGACGCAGATTTGTCGTCTCAATTAAATCAGACGTGTTGACCTGTTTTAGTGGAAGATTGTAAGATGAGGAGAAGGGCATTGATGTAATAATCTCAGGTATGACATTAATGTCAAAACTTGGCGGTGCGAGTATGACTCTGTGTCTGACCCTACGTCAGAATGATTACTAGAGGTGAGCGGTAGAGAATAGTGGGATCCCATGAAAAATAAGCCGAGTCAACTCGCGGACCAGATTTTCGGATCGATTACAAAGACTAGGAGAGTCACTCCAACCTATCAGTATAGTAAAAGATTTGGAGTCTGGAGAGTCACTCCAACCCATGGCTTTTTTTTTTACTGACGAGATATTTTGAGTGAGCGGTGGCACCTTTAAGTAGTTATCACTTATCAGGCTCAAATTAATCCTCATTCATGCTTTTTAGGACCTTGAAGGGCAGCCCCACGCTACCATAGCTTTAACGTTGGACTTCCGTTCTCGGTGGTTTCCAACCCATAGTTTTGACATTGTTCTTAAAAGAAGCCAAGTTGATGCTGTTTAGAGTCGATAAACCCGCTTTCAGCATGGTTGTGGTCCCACAAACTTTTGATTTAGGTCAAACTGACGTACGCCGTACGATCAGTTACATGTGATTTGATCAGCAGCGGTCACACGTAGATTGATGTGACATCACTGCTTTGCCTCAATTATTTTTATTTAATAATTTTCAATAAAAATAATTGAGTTATTTGAAATTATAAAAATTTATTAATTTATAAAAATTAATCAATTAATTAATAAACTGATCAGTTTTAACAATAAGCATTCTTAAAGTTAATCTAACCAAAAAATTAAGAATTGATTCCAAAATTTTAAAAGTTTAAGATCTTTATAATTACATTGATCGAATCGATTAAAGTTTTTAATTGTTAATTTTTAAGAAACTCAAGATTGTGATATGTCGAATGTATCTTCCCGCTATAAAAATTTTCAAGTATCGTGATGTATTAGAAGATATCAAATGATAGAACTATTGTTTAATCAATATTTTAAAAATTGGAGTAATGTTAAGCCATTCAAAAGAATAGTTTAAATACTCAATTAGTATTAAACGGCTATAAAATTGACATATAACAAATAAGAAATAAAATTATAAGAATAAATTGTATTCATTTATGAAATGGTTTGAATGGTAAAGTTTGGCTAAATATTAATTTTAGTATTTATATATAAAATATTAAATTTCGTACCAATGTCAAATGTTAGTAAATTTAGCTGCAAAAAATTGATAGCAAAAGTCTTTGCATCATATAAAATTCAAAAATTAGGTTGTATAAAATTTTTAGATTGTACCAATCAATTCATTAAAATATCAAAAAAATATCGAGTTAAATTTATAAATTAAAAATTGAATGCCTAAATTTAAAAATTTTAATTTATGTTTAAATATTTTTAAACATTATTTTTTAAAATATTTATTATATTTTAAAAATATTTTATATTAATTTTAATAAATAAAGTTATTGAATAAAAATTTAAAATTTTTAAATTTTAATTATAATATGAAACAAAATTATTGTTTATATTTATTGAAAATTAATTATAATTTAACAGGCTGAGGATCATGTCGAAAACCACATGGCCAAATCAAAGGCTCATTTATGACGTTGAAGCATATTTTCTAGGTTGTCTTGCAGTAGAACCATTTGGCTCGTTGAGGAACAAAGAGCTCTACGGAAGAACATAAGAAGACCAAACTAACACACAAACTAAAACAAGTTTGGTTTTTGAAAAATTGGCTCAAATTGACGCAGATTTGTTGGAATTGAAGAGACAATTAAAGTTCACGCGACAAGCAAAATCAAGTATCCGATTGTCGGAACGAAACATCGTAGAGTTGATACAGAAGCTTCAAGAGATTCACATCATCGATTTCGACCTACTTCACCCTGTCTCTAGTGATTCTGAGAAAGAGATCACCAAGAAAAGCAATAATTTTAAGAAAGAATAAAAGATTTAAACTCAAACAAGTTTCACAAATCTCTTCTAAGTAAAAAGTTAAAAACAGTCTTTGAAATCTTTAAGAAGTCCTTATCAGCCAAATGCGGAGACAATCTCTTCTAAAGAGATCAAAGTTGTTTTAACAAGCTCGTTATCTCAAACAGGCTACATTCATTAGAGAACATAACTCCTTTGGCCATTAAGTTCACAATAGCGCGCCAAGGAGTGTCAACATGGCTCCATTTTTGTATCTATCAGTTACTCACAGGTATCATATTTACTTACATGCATTTATGGAAGCGATGAGACTTGCAAAGAGAAGACGATGAACAACAAAGAGTAAAGGCGAAGAGCGTTTTAATTTTTGATCTCTTGAATTTAAAGTTTAGGTATATAGATTGACCGATTCGGCTGATTCATTGATAAATCAACTAATTTTTGATAAACTGATTGATTCTCTAATAAACCAATCAATTTCTATATATTGGAGTAATTAAACAAAATCGAACCAGATAACTAGCCGATTTGTACTATTTTTCATCGAATTAATCGATTCAGTTCGGTTTTCAAAACATTGCAAATAATAATGAAAAACATACATGTATTTTGGAGCACGTGGAAAAGGAACAATAGTTGTGTGTGTACAACTTAACGATATTAATACTGTTTAGTTAAGACAGGATTATTGCTTTTGGTAATTAAGACGAAATTGATTATTATCTCTCTGGTAGTCCAAAGTGTCCTTATTATAATAACTGCAATTTCACAATTTAATTGAACTTGTGGAATTTTTTTTAATAAATTGAAATGGTTCAAATCTTCTATTCTAACTCTGGTTTTTTCTCTAATATGACGATATTTTATGTTAAATATACTAAAACGACATTATATTGAGTGCAGAAATATGACTGAAATAGAGTAAAAATAAAAGAATTAATTAATAATATCTCTTTAGCGATGAATGTTTCCTCCTTTACATAATTAATTACGAGTAAAAGTTGAATGGTGTCTTAAAACTGAGACCATGAAGATTTTGTAGGGAAGAACAAAAAATGGAATTATATTGATGTGCAGTGCCCCAACATTATTAGATGCGTCTAAACTTAATCACCTAGTTAAACTCATCATACCATTTAATGGAACCGAGATACCATGCCATTAGATTTTCTAAACATCACCGTCAAGCTATTATGTGTATGTATATAGAATAATTGTGAGGGTCCTTTGTAATTTATAGAGTGAGTGGTCACCGTCTCCTCATTACTGAGATGGCTAAGTGGTCATGTGCCATCAGACAACTAGTTCCTTTGCTTTCATGTAAAGACAGACACCATAACGGAAGATGTGAGTGTACAGCTAAAGCAATTAAAACAATCAAGTGGCTTATTCATGTGATTGTTTTATGTGATCATATTAAAGACTTGACTTAATAATGCCTTTTTATGCTAGATCTGTTCACGTTCTTTGCCAGTTCGCTACTCTACTATTTTCTTTTCCTATGTAGCCACATCTATTCACGTTATTTGCTAGTTCGCCACTCTCTTCCTTCAATCTCGACCTACTAAGCTTCATTTTATTTATTTATTTAAGTGAGTAATAAGAAACAAAAACCTAAATCTTTTGGATCCTTTCATGTGCCTACCTCTAACTGGATTACCAGCTAATTTAATAACTAAATTCTAAATTATATAGACATATATGTACACTAGCGACGATAATGGAACAATGGTAATTATTTTAAAAATAAATATTCTTCAATTTTGAATATTTCAATTTTCATTACAAAAGATTTACATTAACATGTTGTAGTTATGATTATTCGTAATATTCTAGGGTAAAAAGGTAAAGGCCCCTGACAAGAGAGGTACTCCCCCTTCTTTCAAACTTTCTTGCATTTTAAATCACATTACCTTTTTTTCCCCTCAAAATTCCACCTTAATTTTTTATTAACCTTTGAGTTTCACTTCCTTATTTGGTAATTATTTTAGGCGGGATTAATCATGCCTTACAATATGTCAGTTTTCTAAGAACAGATCTTCTGTTCCCACTGCTCTACTACCTCCTGATCTCAAGCTCATCTATTCATTTATTGCAATAAATTGGATGGATAAAAATGCTTTGGCATAGGGGGAACAAAGTTATGGTACCATTTTAAGTATGAAACTTTTAAATTTTTCTTCTCTTATAACTTCTCCTTTTACCTCTAGTTCATATGTTCAGTCTCCTCCAATTTCAAGATCACCATAAGCTTATATGAATCAATTGCATCTTCCCTTTTTTATCCTCTTTCCCTCTCCTTTTGCCAGCTGGAAACCTTCTCTCTCTCTTTAGAAAACTCTACACCTACCCTTAACCCCTATCCCTCAACTCGTTTTGTTCGTTTAAGTATTCAGAGTCATAAACTCATCGTAGATCTTGAAACATCATCTCTCAGCTATGAAGTCCCTAAAATTGTTATAGATATGCATACTAGTACAAGATCTTCCTCTCCAACAACTAAAGTAGTAGAATGCTAATGGAAGTGTTTGGCAAATAATTGATAAGCTATTTTTTAGCTTATTGACCAAGAGTTAGCCTTTTGACCATTTTAAAAAGTTACAGCTGTGTTTGGTAAATGAATTATTGGTTAGCTTATTCAATCAAATAAGCTAATTTCTAAAAGCTTCATAAGAGGAGCTTTTTCGATATCAGCCAAAAATTAATAGGTAAAAAACCAATTATACCCTCTTTTCATAATTTTTTAATTATGCTAATAATTCTATAGTGACAAAATTTTTTATAATGAAGTAAGTTTTTTGGTTACAAAACTTGGGAATTTTTTTTACTAATGAAATAAATTTTTTTGATTACAAAATAAAAAATATGTTATGGTGACAAAATTTTTAAGAATGTTCTATGTTTTTTATTAAAATTAAAAACTTAAATTTTTTATAAAATTAAATATCTAATCATGGCCTTATAAATTTTTTTTACGTCTTACCCTCATAAGTCATTTTACACTTAAGCAGTTAATACTAAACAATTAGTTTTACCAAACATCTTTAATAAATAGTTAATGTTATCTACTGGTCAAATCAGCTAATACAATTAGCTGTTAGCTAACCGCTAATAGAATCTGCTAACAACTAATGCAATCTGCTGAATGCCACACAGGGCCAATATCTATTTGATAAGTTAAGGTTTCTTACTTATGTTCCATTGGAGGGTAACGCCATTGTTGCTCCACTAATTGAAGTGCTTCTAAATGGTCATCAACATTTTTTTAATGGATAAAGACTAGCTTACCCTATAATGAACATGTGGGCTCAAACCGTTAAAAGAAAACGAACTCAAACATAGTTTTTATCAATGAATAAGGATTCATTCTTATTCAAATTCAATTATAAAGCTATGATGCAAAGGATTCTAGAAGTTTATGTTTGGAACTTCAACAACAAGACCTTATTCCTATAGAGTTGGATTCTCGAGTTAGAACTAAATATATTGAAGATGAAACATGTATCTAGATGTGACAACTTCCATATTGTCTCACTTGAATATTGGTCTATAGTAGGGGTTAAGCTATTTAGCTAGCTATCTTGAAAAACCTATTTGTTTGGATGAAGCTATTGCTATTATAAAGAGGATTGACTATGCTAGGATGTGTTAAGATATAAAGACCTATTTGTTTGGATGAAGTTATTGCTATTATAAAGAGGATTGACTATGCTAGGATGTGTTAAGATATAAAGAAAAAGGAACTACCATAGTCTACCTCCATCATGAAACTAAATAAAGAAGACAATCTTATAGAGGTTAAAGTGGATATTAGCTGCTAGTGGAAACCTACTTGATAGGTGCAGATTGCATTGTATTTTTGTAGGTAATTTGGTGTGTGTTTAGTGATTAATTTGATTGTTTAGTGTGTGTTTAGGTGAAGAAATTGTGTTAGTTCATAAATATTTGTGTTTTAAGTGTTTTTGGGTGAGAACATGTTTTTGAGTTTCAATTTTATATATATGAGGTGCCGTGATGAGTTTGTTAGTGTTTTGGAGCATTCGGAGGAATTTTAGAGCCGGCCCAAACAAAAACATAGGACCATGATTGTGGCATTTAGGCCACGATCGTGACAGAAGCATTAACACAGGCCCACGATCGTGCAGAAGCTCGAGAACAGGACCACGATCGTGGGGAGTCAGCCACGATCTTGGGGAGTCAGCCACGATCGTGATAGAAAGCAGGCAAACTAGCCATGATCGTGCATTAAGGGCTACGATCATCGTCTATGCACAAATAGACACGGGGTAGCTTCTCGATTTAAGTTTTCGAGGGACATTTCAAACTCTAGAAAGACACTAGGGTTACCTTAATTGGAAAAGAATATAAAAGCATGCCCTAGAAGGGAGTTCTACAATCAACGTACATTTGGAAACCCTAAATAGAGAGAGAAAGAAGAGAAAGAGAAAAGAAGAAGTGAAAGAAGAGGAGGTTCCGAAGTCGAAGCTTCCTGGATTAGGTGATCTCCCGATAATGTTAGTTTCCTGAATCGTCCAACTTAAGTTTCATTTTCTTCCCATTTTCTTTTTTATTCATTTAATGTGTAAGGTTGGGATGGGTTGTACGGTTATGAATTTCGAGTTGTTAACAATGTTCTAACTTTTCCTTCGAGATTTTGCTTATATTTAATGTTAATTTAGTTGAATTGTGTTTATTTGGTTTGGGTGTTGTGATTGATTAATGTATTTTTATGTTTTGGTAACAAACCAAGAGGGTGAGCTGGATAAAAATGATTGGATCAGATTAATGAGAGTTAGGCAATCTAATTGACTACTTAATCATTCTAGTCAGTAATTTCATAGAGAGAGATCTCGTTCGAGACCTGATTGTTTATTAGAGAGCTTTAGAACTAATTAGAATTGTAGATAATTTATGAATTGAGAGATTGCAAGTCCATAATTCAATTAGGGTTTATAATTTAGGGAATGGTTATAACTCGAGAGAGAGTAATCAACTCTATGATCTTCTAAAACTGACATGCCATAATCACATAAATGGCTAGATTAGCTTTAATGATAGGTAAAATCCCCTCTCTCATATCTTGATTAATTCTCTTGACGGATTTCCATTGTTACATTATTCGTTCATTGCTAGTTTGTTTGATTTAGTTTATTTTTCAATCTATTATTCAAATTAGAGTCTTAAACAAAGCACAACCTGAATTAAGTGATGCTTAAACATAATCTCTATGGGACGATATCCTCTTTTTACTATAAGTAACAACCCATATACTTATAATAAAATGAGTAGTTTGTTTTTGCAATTAACGCTACCTCAAGCCACTAAAAGAAACAATGAAAATCAATTAGAAGGAAATTTTGTACATGTTACTATAACAAACTCATTAGAACTAATAACAGTGAGGCATTACATCGGTAAGGAGACAGATCACACCTAAATGCTCTCAAATAACGTAAACGAGGACAATAGTAATGCTTATTAAAGCAGCAAGCTCTTAAGGAGAAAGAAAATGAAAATACAACTAAAGAGATTGTCTTAGCCTCTAAATTCCTTAATACTAGAAACACTAATGCAGAACTTGGAAATATCATAGCTAGAAAATTAACTCTTCCTAAACTCTTATAAGTAGTTTCTAAGCTTATCTCCCTAAATAACACTAAAGACAAAGACGTTCTTACCAAAACCAAGAATAAAACTAATATAACAACCAAGAAGAAGTTTATTAAGAGCAATACCTTTGCTTGATGTCCATTATTGCTTAAAAAATATAAAGGGTAGTAATCATCACTCCAAGAAGCAAATATTTGGCAGTTACCTTACCACTAAAAAGAAAATTTTGATTAGTTTACTAGAGACCAAAATAAAAGCCAGCAAGTTCAATAAGGGATTAGAAGAACATAAGTAATTACCAAGCTTACTCTAATGAAAGGACGGTGGTTTCTTATGATCCTAAAGCTATTTTTGTAGATCAAAGTCAATTTATAAATCAATTCATTCGTCTACCTTGATACTTAGTAGTACTTAACTGAGCATCACTTTCACAAATATCCCTAAGATAACTCTAATAAAGCATCCCCTTTGAGAAATCCAATTTTAGTAACTGGTACGTACAAAGAGGCTTTAATAATATTATATACTCTAACAAAGTATAGAGTCATAGATAATTCAAGAAACAAAAAAATAAAGGCCTCAATAATTGTATCAATGAGATAAAGCTCATAAACTTACATTATAATGGACAATAGTTCATATGGTGTAACAATCAAAGTGGAAATTGGTTACATAGGAGGAAACTAAAGAGAGCCTAAGTGATTTATAGTTGGCTAACATCCTTCAGAAATAATAGAACACATTTTAACTCTCAATTATGTTTAAATCATTCTCTTATTAAGGTATACCTTTTTATTAGTCTTGAAATTAGCATATCACCTTTTAGGTTTAATAAATTCCTACTAAGACTAAAAGGATTTAATGAGGAGCTACCAAAGGAATGAAGAAATATTTGATGGATTTGAAGCTTATAAACTTGTTAAAAAATCTAAATACCATCAAAGATGACCTAAAAATGATAAAAATAAGAAAATGAAGCAACACAAAAGCCACTATACAAAATTATAGAAAATTCCTTAAATATGCTCAGGAAGAACTATACCAAAATCTAGGGAATGAGACACTCATGATAAAAGAAAGGAAAGCTTTTTAAAATCACATTAAAGCGTTGGAGATCCATATCTACTTTTTAAAGAAAAAAATCAAGAGTAGAATTACTTAAAGAGGGAGATATAAATGCACAGTAATTATATAATGCCCTATAAATAAGAAGGATAACTAATAAAATTGGTTTAGTAATAAATGCCTCAGATAATATGTATACAATTCAAAATTAGATAAGGACTCTTAACTATAATTATTTTAAAAGCTATATAAGAACTATTGAGACTTTCTTTTCAACCTTGCAAGACATAAAAGCTTTCTTAAAATATTATATCAATTAAGAATGACTAAAATCATTTATGAAACCATTCACAAAAGCTGATGTTGATGAAGCTTTAATAGGTCTTAATGTTTATATCTTAGACATAATTCCATATTTTCCCAAAAATCTTAGGGATAAGTAGAGGACTTGGTAACTTAAGTTGTCTTAGAATTTTTATTAAGGGGAAAGCTACTCAAAGAGATTAATAAGACTTAAATTTGCCTCATCCTTACATAACTCAATCCTTCTAGCTTTCAAGATTTTCTAGAGTGTTTTGGTATAAGAAAGGAGCAAATGTGGAGATAAAGAAGAGGATTCCATTAAGATTCAACTAAAGAACATTAAGATTTCAAGATCTATAGGAACAAGGCCTTTTATTTTGTTATATTTCTTAATTGTTATTGGTTTTCTTATTCTTATTATGAACTTCATCAAGGTAGATCTATATGGGATGAGCCTTAAAACTATTCTTTGGATTGATTCTTACTTTTATAGAAGAGCAAATTGTTATTATAAATTATTCATAATTACTTATTTTTGATTGAATTGAAATATGCTAATGTTTTGATTCAATTTCGAATTTTATATGTAAGGATGTATTAATAAAGGATATGGTTTTAACCTTGGAATTCATACAAGTCCAAGATACTAGGGTTAATCATTGAGTCAAAATAAGTTCTAAGCATAAAAAGAATATAGGGTAATATAGATTTTGTTTATCATTTGTTTTTTTATATTCTTGTTGCTTTGGTTTTTCATTTTAGATTAGTAATTTCAGTTTCATTAGAAAGGCAGTTGGTAGTAGTAGTTCTTATAGGATTGAAACTTATATTCTCCTAGAATATACTATAAGAATGATAGCTGCACTTGCCTAATGATCTTTAGTATTGTTTATTTCATATACATCACATCAGTTTCTTTTTATAAAAATGACCTTCTCTCCTATAAGTTTAAAAATTAGCAACACTTATATGAAAACAATATGGGAATCAAGAGTACACTAATAAATGAAGAGGATGTGTTGATATTTAAATTATATAGTGAAGCAAGTATGAACAAAATCCTTAAAAAGCACCATATCATATCAATAGGAAGCCTCTAATGCTTCAAAAATAAGGGGTTATTATTGAAATGGTTAGAAAATAAATGAAAACACCCTAATATGATTAAAATTCCATAATGACAATTAAATAATAATCAATAGAGAGACTCAACTACAGAGAAAGATCTCTAGGCAAACCAACTTGTTTAGATAACAAATAGGTAGTCTAAAAAGAATTAGTTATGCAAGAATTTATTTCAAGTTTTATATGGATAAATATATGCTAGAAAGCCTAAGAACAATGAAGCTTGATGATGTGGGAAAGCTCCTAGAATAGGAAATCAATTTAAATTATTATTAGAGGCCATCAAAGTTTGATTAAGTTAAAACTCAGATACTACTAGAAAAATGATTTGAAATAGGAAGTTAGAAAGAGCTTACAAGACTGATGACTCCATTTTGAACCAAATGGAGAATAAACTAAATCATTATAAGAAGTGCAAGGGACTAAAAACTAAGTCACATCTATAAAAAAAATGATGGAGACTTCCATTCAAGAAGTGACTAGTAGGAACGTTACTAAACCTTTTGGAGATGCTCAAAAAGGTTTGGTTAATCTCGTGTATTTGGAATTACACTTTAGTTCCATAACTGATCTAATATGCCAAAAGGATCACTGTGAAATTAATCCATTAAAGAATCCTCCAAAAGGAAACTAGAAGAAGATTATTCAAAACACCATAAATAGTTACCAGAAACTTTAAGTTTACCATTAGTTGGTAACTTTCAGCTAGTGGAGAATAATGTGACAACCTACAAGAACATCAAAGTAGGAAGTCAAAGAGGAACATTCTAAACCCCTTACACCCTTTATAACTAACATAATTGTATAAAAGCTAATGGGGCTAAATAACCCTACAATTAAGAAGTTTTTCATGGCTATATTCTTTTTAAGAAGTCTATTTTTGTTTGTATCCTTAAGAAAAAAAGAAATCGTCAATCCAAAATTTTTTTGTGTTTACCATAAAAAAGTTGGATAAGCTTTAGTAACTATATTGCTTATTACAATGCAAAAACTGTTATCTCTTTTAAATTTAATCACATCTAACTACATTAGGTAGTTTCTTAGATAAGTTCACCCATTTCCAAGTGAAAATTTTGAATTACATGATTAGAGTTAATATTAATATGGTTCATGCAACTAATTTGGAAACTCAAGGGAAATATCTCCAAAAATATTTGTCCTCCTTACAAGTTGGCACTTTTATTCTTTGGTTGATTCTTAGTGATTTCGGTTGCACTTTCCTCTCTTAGGAAATTGAAGGACAAAAGACCACGTATAAGTAAAATAGTAGGATTTTTTGAACTGCATAAGTCAAATTGATCTTATATACCATTGAGAATATTTTTTATTTGGAATAACTTGCAAATTGTCACTTGGTTTCTCAGGAAAAACTTAATAGCGTTGTAGTAAATTCCTTATAGATGTCAACATTCTACAACGTTTATGCACACCTTAATAATCCCATTTTTTTAGATCACACTTCTTTTGAAATCTAACTAGAATGTCCCCCAATAAAGGGGAATGCCCCTTTTAGATTGAAAAATTACCATACTAAAGTCCCTAGTTTTGAAATTTGATACTCCCACTTAAGGCCATAAAGCATTAAAGTGAATAAGTTAATTTATAAAGGGATTCTTAGGTTGTATTTTTGCATTTCCATTGAATATTTTATGCTTATACTCTACATATTTATCTATACATTGCATTTAGTTATTTAATTTTCTTATCAAGTTTGATTTATCTAGAATTTAGATATAATCAAGATTTAATCTCCTCCATTAAAACATTCTTATATAAACTCCTTTCTTTCTCTTATAGGAATAAAGATGATCACTATTGGCATCTTTTCCTTTCACCTTTATCATTTCTACTCATGCTCTTTGAAATTTTAAAGTCCCCTCTATCGCCAAGTGTTAACTTCTTCTCTAGTAAGAAAGTAATCTTAGTTTCTTTTGCTTCTTATTCATGATTTTGTTCCCTTTTTCTTTTCTTTCTAATTGGTGAGTTTTGCTTTTCTTACTAAGGATTGATAAAGAGCTTGACAATATATTAAGTGATTCAATTGCTTCTTTTTTACTTATTCATAATTGATTTGAATTAATAAGTTAGGGTTGTCTAGGCATTTAAGGATTATTCTAGTAGATCATTACATTTGTTCAATATTTTTTATTTTTCTTAATGAACTTTACAATGTTGGTAAGTATCAACTAATTATTAAATATTTTCTTTATCTTTTCCTATAAGTTTTCATGTTTAGCTTATATGCTGAAATTCTGATTAGGGTTTCATATTATGTAAATGAATTAAATGCTCATCTTCTTCTCACATGTTAGTGTTAAAGTTAGTTTTGGGTCATTTTTAGTCTTTAGGCCCATAGGCCCTATGAGGAATTTTTAGTTTTTTGTATCGTCAAAAAGCTTTAACTCTTTTTATAAAATTGAGAATGGACAGACTGCTTTCCTATGGCACAATAATTGGACTGGTTTAAGTCCTCTTTCCTTAAACCCCAATGCAATTTCTACTTTTCCAGGGCTAGTTCATAAAACTAAGGTCGTTGTTCTTATCAATCAAAATGAATGGCTTCAATTTCCTGATGCAATCCATCATTTTAAACCTTCTTACCTACCTGATTCTAATTCTCTGGATTGTTATCTGTGGAAGGGGTCTCCTATAGAGAGTGTCTCTAGCAAAATCTACAGGAAATGGTTTTATCACTTTGGTCAAGGTGATCCTTAGAGTAAGGTTATCTAGTGTAGTATTCTCATACCAAGTTTAACTTTCCTTCTATGGTTAGTAGTTAGGAATAAAATAGCAACAATGGACAAACTTCACTTTATCCAGAATTTGGATCAAATATACTATTTATATAAGAAAGGGATACAAACTAGGGACCATCTATTCTTTCTGTGCCCTTTCTCCAGTGTTATTTGGAATAGGAACAAAAATTTCCTCTTTTGGCATGGTTCTTCTAATTCACTAATCGAGATAGCTAAGTTCCTAGTAGAAGCACAAGTTTCCACTCCACTTTAGAATAGGAAGGTCTTATTTCTAGCCATATCAACTCAAGAGATATGGAAAGAAAGAAATCAACGAAAGTTCTAAAACATAGAACAATCAACATATTTAGCTCTACAATTAGTTATTCAAAAGGGTAGAGAATAATATTCATGTTGGGAAATGGAACAGGACCATTCGAGACAAAGGAATGGGAGTTAGATCTTACTTGAGGAAGTTTGATACTGCAAGTTACTGGGCGAGTCCATTAGCTCCTTCATGCCCTCTACAAAAACAAGAGAAGATAGGTAAAGCAGCTTTAATCAGATGAAGTTCTAGACATAATGAGCAGGGGAGGTTCTAACCGGAATGGTGTTGCGGATCGTGTAAGACACCCAACCCTAATTTGGAACATTCCCAAAATGCTCTGAGGATGGGTGGGGTTCCTTTACTTCTTTAGAACGAGGCAAGATATGAATGTCGTTTTTACATGTTGTTTAATTCATTGGTGGCCAATGGTGCTGTGCCCTCTTAGTCATGTAGTAACTCTAATGGTGTTATTTAACTATTAGAGAGTGTTTGCTACTCTCCAATAGTCATTGTTCCTTACTCTTTATTTATTTATTTAATTTTAATTTCTAAAAATCCTTTATAATATTCTTTTTCCTCATCACCTCTCTTTTTCAGGTATTTAAGTCATATAAAAAATTTGCAATCATTCTTTACTGTGATTACATAATTTAACTTTACTTTCTCATATATCAAATAAGACATATAGGTAATCTTTTATCTTCATCATATTATTTTTTAAACCATCTAGATTTTATTTGTTTTCTAATTCTAATAATTTTAAGATCTATCATTTGTTTAAGGTTATTCCTTTTAATAAAATTTTTAACAACTTGTCAATTTTTGGTCTTTTTGAATAAGCATTTTCACTTTTGCCAATTTTTAATATTTTCCCAAAAATGAAAATATATTATTATATGCATAAGGAACCATTTAAGTAGGTAGATAGATCTTCTAATTTTTGGAATGATGGGAGAGGAAGAAGTTAGGACTCAAGTTCATATTAGAGATAATGGAGAAGGTCTATATAAGAGTAATGTGGATCATAGGACTCAAATCTTGAAGATTTAAGTGGGTGATCATATGTTTCTTAATATGTCATCTTCTAGATTAGTACAAAGGTTTAATATTAGAGGAAAGCTAAGCCTTTAGTATATGGTGCCTTTTTTAAGGTTTTAAAGAGGATAAGCAAGGTGTTATATCATTAGGTACTGCTTCTAGATTGTCTAATGTCTATGATATATTTCGTGTGTTGATGATCAAAGGTATAGGTATGACCCTTCCCAAGTGGTGAATGTTGCTTCTTTGAGGTTATGGGATGACTTATGTGGAGCAACCCATCAAAATTATTTAATTCAAGGAATATATTTTTAGGATTAAGGTAATTCCTCTGTAAGTGACATAGAGAAAATATTCTAAGGAGGAGACTACTTTATACCTAAACGAGGAGATATGATGGAGACACCTGCAACTTATTAACATAATAGGTGAGTGAAATTTTAAAGACCAAACTTATTCTAAAAGGGGTGGGGAAGGATGTCATAACCTAATTTTTTTTCATAATCACTATACTGCATAAGTAATATGCCACAAATTATTTTTTTTGATTTCTTGAACTTTTGTTAGAATTAGATACTTTAAAAAATTATTTAATATTTGTAAAAAATTTATAGTTGAATTTGATGTTTGTTGATAATTTTTGGTTATATCACTTGGAAGATTAACAAAGGTTGTTTTAAGATAAAGAAAAGTGGAGAAAAGTCTTGTTTTTCTTAATTTAGTTAATTAGTTTGACAAGACAAAGTGATTTGGGAGTCAAAACTTGGTTAATAAGTTTGTGCCTTAACTTTTAGGAATATGGACTAATTGAATTGTGTCGGTGAATCTTACATATTGGTCGACTAAACCTTCAATCATTTAAGTGAACTCTTACTTATAGATTGAACCATTATGATTAATTGATAAAACATGATATAGATTGGTCAAAAACTCCAATTATCAATTTTAGACCATATAAGTGTTTATTTTATACAAGAGTAAACTAAAACATAAAAAGTGAAACAAAGTAATAGAAAATTGATTCCATAAAGGGATTGCCATTTATTGAAGGAAGATAGGTATAAAATATAGAGAACCTACAACCAAAAAAGGGGACAATGGGTAAATTAACACGAAAAAGTGATAAAACATATTCAGTTAGGTATTTTTAGTTGTGTGGTTAAAATTAAATTTTTATTGTTGATTTATTTAGGTTATTATTGGTTTAATAATTCAAAATAATGAAATAGAATAAGCATTGGTTAGTTGAAAGTTGGATATTTGTGTACGAAACGTGAATTCGGAGTCTTAGTTTGGCCAAGCTTGCTGTTAGACCCCTAAGTCCAGAATGTAGGTTTGTGCGAGTGTTGGCGAGCCTTGGCCAATGCTTGGCACGCAGGTCGGCACGAGGAAGTCGTGTTGACGAGAAAATAAGGCGAAGTCATACGAAACTCAAGGGTGCACGAAGGCACTTAACTTCGACGAGACAGGTCGAAGGTATGTATAATACGCGAGGTTTTATACTAACTCGGTTTATGACTTATACTTAGTCATGGAGC
>JANIIA010000010.1:17414513-17424850 GCA_027478495.1 Erythroxylum alaternifolium | reverse complement strand
TCGATGATGGTCACTCACTGAGTTCGCAAAACTCACCCAAAATTTGCAATTATTTTTCAGGATTCAGAAGAATACCCTGTTAGACAACGGGAGTAGACTTACTGCACGCGGGGCAGGATTAGAGGTCGGGATCAGTTCGCGTCTGCATGGGTTTTCTTTAATTGCCACTGGATTGTATTTTTCTGTAAATTGTTGTATTAATTGTAGTCGAATGGTACAGTTTGTAATAATTTTGAGAAATTGAAAAGCATTTGTAGTGTGTAATTTGAAATGGGCCCAAGTGGCAAATAAAAGGTACTATTGACTTTATTGTGTTTGTGTCAGATGATGATAAAACAAAGTGAATGTTTGGTTATTAATTTTCTGTTCCTTATATTTGTGGTTTAAAAAAAATATACATTCCGACTTTTAAGTGTTAAGTGATGTGACACGCCACCCTCGCGGGGCACGGATTCGGATATCACTATAGATATCGGGTTTGGGTCCAGCGGGAGTGGGGTGTTACATAAAGAACAAAAAGAAAAGGAAAAAGAGAGCTTTTTCATGTAGCCACCTTTGGACCCTAAGAGAGAAAGAGGAAGAGAAAGAGAGGAGGAAGACGAAGAAATATGAAGAAGAAGCGATGTCAACATGCTTCCTGGATTAGGAGATTTCCCAATGCTGCTGCCTTCCCAGATCATCCATTCTAAGTTTCTATTTCCTTTTTATTTTAATTTTATTCATGTATAAAGTTGGGATGGATTATATGATGATAGATGGTAGAATGTTGATGATGTTCTAACTCTTCTTTGGGATTTTGTTTTGAATTAATGATTATTTAATTGATTGTGTTTATTGTATGATTGTCATGATTTGGTTGCATTCTTGCATAATTCGGTAACAAGCTGAGAGGGTGAACTGAATGAAAAATGATTAAATCAGATTAATGGGAGTTAGGCGATTTAATAGAAACTGTGACAAATCATATTAGTAATTATGTAGAGAGAGATCACGTGTGATATTTCGATAGTTTATTAGAGTGCTTCAGATCTAATTAGGGCTATGGATAATTTATGAATTGAGAGATGACAAGGTTCATAATCCAATTAAGGTTTATAAATTAGGGTTAATGGTTATAACTTGAGAGAGAGTAATCAATCCTAGGATCGTCTAGAACTGACACCCATTAACACATAATCAGTTAGGTTAGCATTAATGATAGGTAAAATCCTCTTTCTCATAACTTGGTAAATTCTTGGTTGATTTCCATTGCGCATGCTTATTGCTCAATCATTAATTCTTTCGTGTTTAATTTCTAAATTAATTGGTCAAATTCAATTCTTGCTTTTAGGTCCTGTTGCTTTATTTATTTTCAGTTTCATATCTTTTCAGCATTAGATTTTTACGATTAGACTAATCTCCCTCCTCGTGGGATTGACACCTCTTATACTATAGTCATGACCTGTGCGCTTTTGGTATAAGAGAGGTTGTAAATTTTAAAGCTCGAATGAAACGACCATTGCTACTTTTCCAAGGCATCCCGATCCCCTTGTAAAATGAATTTCATTCATCTTTATGTTCTTTTTCTTTGAATGTTGAGATGGACATGAATATGTTGATGGATTTGGGTTTGATCATGATGTTCTAATTTTCTTTAGGGATTTTGGCTTGATTTAATGTTAATTTAGTTATTTTGTGTTTAATCATTTGGGTGTTGTGATTAATTGTTGTAACTTCATGCTTCGGTAATAAATCGAGAGAGTAAATTGAAAGCAAAATGATTGGGTTGGGTTAATGAGAGTTAAGCAATCTAATAGACCATGTAATTAATCATACTGATTATTATATGAAAAGAGATCTCATGTGAGAACCGATTGATTTTTAGAAAGGTTAAGAACTGATTAGGGTTAGAGCTGTTCATAATTGAGAGATTACATGTTCGGTCTTTAACCTAATTAGGGATTATTAATTAGGGTTTGTAATTATAACTTGAGAGAGAGTAATCTTCCCTTCGATAGTCTAGAACCAATACCTTATTAACACATAACTGACTAGGTTAAAATTAGTGATAGGAAAAATGTCCTTTTCTCATAATTTGGAACTCCTTCTTGTGTGATTTCTCATTGTGAATTTGGTATAACTCAATTTAATTTCTTTTCACGTTAATTTACAAATTAATTTTCTACCAATTATCCTCACATGTTTGCTTTTTTGTCTTTATTTTATTCTCATTTTTATAATTCTTAGGGCCTTAGATAACTTAGAATTGAATTAGTTCACCTCTCCTCAACAAATTGACACCCCACATACTACACCCATGACCTATGCGCTTGTAGTATTTTGAGGGATTATAAACTGTAAAACTTGCCTATCATTAAAAGGTTGATAAGTTTAAGACAAGTCTTGTGGTTATGAGGTACACTTAGAAAAAGGGAGTGAACTACTTTGAGACTTTCTCACTAATCTCAACCAAGGTCTTATTCAAGATTATTATTAAAGTAGGAATTACTAAAATTATTTGCAGTGGTAAACATTTTATATTTTGAGGAAAAAACAAGCTTATGCTACTGTATAAAATTTGAATTCAATATGAGCAAGTTTATACATAGGACAACATTTTGTTTACTAGCAATGATTTGATAACGTTGTATAATGCGAAGAAGATACTTTTAAATAATTTTCTTATAAAAGAACTTAAGAAGTCATGATTTCAATCTTGGAAAGGAGTTTATAGGGTAAAATTTAAGAATATTTTACACTTGACTCAAAAAAACTTATATAAAGAAAGTGTTAATGAGGTTTAGCATGTTCGACTATGAGCATAGTATTTTGAGAGCATGTTATTAGGTTTTGAAAGTTTTTATATGATTTTGTACTTAATTTGACATATATTTTATTTTAAGGCCTTTTTTTAGCTCCTCAATAAAAAAAATATTTGGACAAATTGGAGTCAAGTTGAAGTAACTTGATTCCATTTTAGAGGAAGGATTTGGAACATGAATCTTTATTATAGATTCATTTCCAATATGTGTTCATAAATAAGAATTGTGAGCCCAAAATAGAATTATGTTAAGGATCTATATTGTTAATGATTTTATGATGATTAAGGTTTTACAAAACATAAAAGTAGGGAGAGCAACACAAGTCCAAAATAGATTTATGTTAGATCTGAGTTAGTGTTATATTATGGGGTTAATTGCTTGTATTAAATGATTAGGAGGATATTATGTTATGAATAATCAGAAAAGAGTCAAATTAGAGCATCTTGAGATAAAAAAGGAGCAACTTTAGAGAAAAAAAGTAAAGGTTTTTCATCGAGAAAGTGATGAAATTCAAAATTTTAATATCTATGGGAATGATTTCTTTTATTCTGTTGTTGTTGCTATATGTTATTTTATAGGCATATAGATGATTTGGAGATCATTGGATATCCTAAATTTGACCTTAGTTAGTGTTCCAATGATAAGAAATCTACCACATGTTATATTTTATGTTAGTTAGAGGAGTTATATGATGGAAGAGCTCTATACAATTTGTTGTGGTAACTTCAACCATAGAAATTGAGATTAATTTGTATTAAGGTAGGAGTGTATGCTAAGTAATTGAAGAATTTCGTTGAAGGGATTAGGATAGTCGATTTAGTTTTAAAGCTTATTATAATTCAATGTGATATCTCATCTACTATTTATTTTCCAATAAAAAGATAACCAGTATTATAAGTATGTTGAGCTTAAGTACTTTTAGCTTCAAGAATAGGTAGATAATGGTGAAGTAGTTTGTAAGTTCACTTTTCAATGTCAACTGACCCACTGACTAAAGGGTTTAGGCTATAGACATTCATAAATATGTAAGAAACATAAGCGTTATGTTGACTTACGATTCTTTGATATAATGGAAGTTTTTTATTATTATGTTACACTTTTACTGTATTTGATATTAATTAAGCTATGAATTTTGCACCTGTTTGTTATATTGTGATATTTGCAATACATCCATACTATTATCTTATTTATATGTGCACATGTAGTTATTTTAATCTTTAGATGTTTTATGACTTCTTGAAGGAAGCGGGATGCTTTACTTCATAATTAATGTTTAATGTTAATGACTCTTTATGAAGCAGGTCATCTTTTGGCTATTGTTCCACGAGGTTAATTAATAAGCTCTTTTATGGATTATAGGTATTAGGCTGAGGTCTATGATTAAGGCTATATTGACACCATCATATATGGTTTATGATTTTACAAATTATGGATTCAAGTCATATTCCACAAGTGATATACCAAAAGGTTCAATTAACGAGTTATTTATGACACAGTATGAGTGATTCATTTGAATTAAATTCTTCATACTGAAATTTTTTCAAAATTATGCACAAACTTATTGAATTTGTTATTGGACTCAATTCATTTTCAAAATATTTTAAAGAAAATATAAAATTGTAATTAGTTTTACCGAAGTGGGAAAATGTCAAAATTTTCCATATGGGCTACAATTTATTAGTATTTTGTTTTACAAATGGATTAAATAGATATATACTGATTTATGGTTATACTTAGTGATCATATTATGAGTTTTCTCTTCTCAAAAAGATTTATTCAATATGGTATAATTATTGTGAAAGACCATTAGGACACCTTGATGATGTTACCCGATATTCTAAAGAAGATTTATTCAATAAGTTATTGTGGAAGACTATCACAGCACCGAATAAGCAAAATTCTCTTTTGCTATTGTACATTGTTGTATAGGTAATTTATAAGATATAGAATCTATAATATGGTGTAGCTAGTGGGATCGACATGAAAAGAGTTAGATCATATTTCAATTTTCTGCAGTCAGATTTTGTAATTTTACAAATTTAAAGAACAATAAATATGTCTTCTAATTAAAATAGACAATACTCTTTCATTATTCATATAAGAAAACTCAGAAGCAGAAGAAGAAGAACAAGAAAACGAGATCAAAGCTCCTGAAGTCGTTGACTAGTATTTGTAAGGGTAGAGAACAGACAAAGAGAAAGAACCTAACTTGTAAAACAAAGTGGTCCGTTTCTTTGACCCGCTTTCTTACGACAAGAACAAAGTCAAAATCAAGGTTCCCTATTTGGAACTACAACACCGGAAACGCTTGTCATCTTCTAGGGAACCCTATTCTTCTATGCCTTGTCTTTCCAAAGAACCTAATTTGTAAAACAAAGTGGTCCGTTTCTTTGACCCACTTTCTTACGACAAGAACAAAGTCAAAATCAAGACTCCCTATTTGGAACTACAACAACGGGAAACGCTTGTCATCTTCTAGGGAACACTATTCTTCTATGCCTTGTCTTTCCTCTTGTCTCTCAATATATAGTTTGTTCTACTACACTTGGGGCCTTTTTATATTCTCATTATCTGTTCCTTTGCTCCTAGCCAAAGAGAGAAAGACCTTCTTTCGCATTGGTTCTTTTGTTTATACCTCACCTTTTCTGGTCATAAAATATAGGGAACTTCATCCGAGGGAAAAGGATAACAGAGATGAATAAGAAGAAGAAGAAGAAGAAGAAGAACACGAAGAAAGATGATGTCCGGGATGAGCTATCTGGGAGCTGATGATGCTTTCAAGTGTTCCGGTGTTTTTGGCTAGCGCCCGAAATATATAGGGGTCGTTTCTTCTTCATCACTTTTGGAGTTGATGAAGAAGAATCAATAATCATCGAGCAAAGACGTACGGCGTACATGGGAAAGCCAGGCATATCTTTTTCCTGTTCCTCATCTTCTTGTTAGTTACTCTTTCTTAGTTATTTATCTCTTGTTTTTATATTTCTTTTTTTAGAGGATATTTTATACGTAATTTAGTTAAAAAGGTATAGAGAGAAACACTTATAAGTTATTACATGCTGAAAAAATGTCGTTAATCATAGAATTTCGAGACAGATCTTGACAGTAGTAATGAAAATATGGTCTACTGGCTTTTCAGATTCTTCTCCTTTCATGCATGTCCTTATTTCGTTAATTGTCTGCTCTCTTTAACTCCTATTGTTTTGAGAAGATGTTAAAATAGAGCACTTAAGACTCTAATTAATATTGTCCTTACACCTGCAAATTATGCAATACTATCTAACAAATTATACCAGATACCATGTCAAAGAAGCCAGTCTTTCTTTTCATGCCATAATAGGGATGGCATCTAATTGTTTGGTATAGAATGGCCGAGCCGCTTTTGGCATCCCTATAAGTTAATCTTTTTTTTCAATAATAGCGATGGCATCTAATTGTTTGGTATAGAATTATGCCTAATGACCAATTTTAAACTATATGTTTGGTGCTCTTCATCATCAGCTATATCGTTTTAGTGGCTTTTGAACTTCCACCCAATAGTTAATAAGTATTAACTTACTGTACAATTTAATCAAAGTTAACAGTTTAATACTAAAACAAAATAGACATGGGAATCTATTATGAGCACCAAATGATCCATGCACATAACTTAAAAATTACAAGCTAAAATATTAAATGGAATATTTCTATTTCTTTTGCTCTATTGTTAAAACCATCTATACATTCTTTAATAAGCTAAATCAATTAAATAGTTTATATAATATGGTCACAATAAAAAACAATATTGTAAGTTACTTATTTTATACGGCTGTCTATACGATGTCCTGTTTTTAATGAACAATGGGTGATGTGCTAAAAGTTTTACCTAACCTCGTCTTTGACTTCTACAAACTGCGAGGACATCTATTCTATTATTTTTCTGGTTGGGCAAACTATATTTATTTATCCTAAATTTTTATGAAATATTTAATAATTTAGTAATTTTAATATTTATAACTAAAATATTTAATATTAGCTTCTATTTATTTAAAAAAATCCTTTTTCATATAAAGTTAAGAATGTTCTTATCATATGAATGCTAATTACATTGTCGATACATTTCATTTAAATAAGAGTTATTACGTGATTATATGTTAGAAGTAATAGTTAATTAAACATTAAAGAGTTCTTTAAATTTTTTATACAAATATTAAGCATTTACCTTTAACTATTTTTTATTTTAATGCAGGAGAGAGAAAGAAATCTAACCATTGATAACTTAATTATAAGTGGTTGGCTTTAAATTATTGTCACAATAAGGTGTAAGATACTGACAATTTATCAGATTTTGGATTTTTATAGGTAAAAACATTTTAAAATAACAAATTTGATAATCTAATAAATTATACATTTGGGTAAAAGACATAAAATTTCTGTATAACATTAAGTATTTTTCAGAAAACTCCTTTAAAAAATTTTTAGAAAATTCTTTATGATTTTCAAGTTCTTAGAAAATGTCTTTTTTAGACGTTCATTAAAAAAATATGCTAGTGAATATCACACGTAGATCAATTAAAAGTTGTTGATACAATGAGTGTAACTATCTCTTAAATCTTGTACAGGTTAATTAAATTATAATTAAATCAATAATTTATTATAATTATTTTAAATTATTAGTTTAACGAATTAAATTCAGTCATCATATCATTAGTATTTGATTGATTGATAAGTGATGTTTATATTAAGTTTCATACTTTATTATTTGATTAATGCCTAAAATAAATTTCATGGTTTAATATTTTAAAATAAGTGTTCATACTTTTGTTAATTGAACAACCAACCACATCTTCTTTTAATTTTTTATTAAATAATTCCACATAACTAATAAAAGAGTGTATATCTCATTTTAATAAAATATGATGATTTTTAAAAATTATTATATTGTAAAAAGTTTTTCAAAATTAAGTAAACCATGGAATGTTTTACTCTAAAGTCCCTTGAGATCCAATCAGGAATTTACCGAAGAAAAGTCCTTAAATAATTTATCAAACGTGTCATGAAAAGCAACTACAGCCTCACTTGAGCATTTTTATGTGGAATTTAATGAGGGCATAAATACGTGTAATATTATTTATAATTAAAATTAGGAATGAAAAATAATGTGAGTTAAACGAAGAATGGATCAATGGAATTGGCTAGGGTCAGAAAAGGGCTCTTACAATCAACGGATTGTTATCGCCGGCATCTTAAACTAATTAAAGCACGTAGGATTGCTTGCCAGATATTTTAGGCGGCTGTTATATATATATATATATATAGCTATGATTGGTTGTTGCGTTACGTATATGTTAATGTAGCCAATGTTTGGTTTGACCAAAATGAGTGTGATTGTGTAGAGCAATATAACATTTACTTTGAAACGTCGTCGACAACGAAAGTTCGGAATATTATAATTTTGCGTAGGCTGGTTAAGTTTAAAAAGAAGGTTATGTTGACGGCTATTCCACGTGAACCCTCCCATTCTCGAAGCGCTTTATTAAATACCTCAATGTCAACAGTCGACCTTGTTTTACTCTCCTTGACACGGGTGCTCGAAGGGGAGTGTGTGCTCGAGGAACATGATTTCCCCTTTTTCTGGTAGGAGATTAAGAAAAAAACAAGGCTCGTCCTTCGCGTGTCTCACAGTAACCAAGGAAAACCTAAAATTTCTATTCTTCTACTAAATCTCAATTTCAACTTTAGTTTTTCTTTTGTTTCATCTTATCCAAGCTCTAATCTTATACTCAAATTTTCAAATCAATTTCTAATATGGGTTACAATTAGCTTTTTTAAATGTTAAGGAATTTTCTTAATTTATATAAAGGATTCTTACAAAAGCTTTGGTGTAATGACATTTGCAAGCCAAAGATACAAGAGGGCCTTGGAATAATATCTATCCAAATCACTAGCAATGTGCTCCTTGACAAAAGAATTTAGAAGGTATTGATAAATAAAGAAAATTAATGGGTCCAATGAGTGCATATGTATCATTTAAAAGAACAATGCTTCTAGGAGTTAAAAAATAATATGAATTCCTAAATTATGTTGTTAATTTAAGAGCATAGCAAGGGTAGGGAGATTGACTGGCTCTAGTTTAGTAATTGGAGTGGTAAGGCACCTCTGCAAATGATTCATGATATTTTCCACCTAAGGCACGTGCTAAGACTTAAAAGTCAATGCACTAATAAATGACGGAGAATGGCACATTAGATTTAGAGGATTTGAGTGCATGTAATTTGGATTACCTGATTATAATCCTAGAAAGAATGTTGATGATAAAGTGATATAAGAAAGACACTCCTCATGCTTTTTCACCAACAAAAGTTCTTTTGAACTATTCAAGCAACATGCTCCTAAGGTGTCTTGGCAGAAGCTAATTTGATTCACATATAATAGTCCAAAGTTTGTATTCATCATGTGGCTTGCAATCAAGAGCAAGTTAAACATATTGAGTAGAGTCAAAACTATAGTTGCAATCAATCTCCAATGCATTCTTTATAATGCTAAATTAGAGACAACTAACCACCTTTTCTTTCAATGTTGTTACATTGGAGAACTTTGGGGAAGGATTCAGGTTGTTTGCAATTTTCACATTGGTGGGGAAACTTAGAAAACTATAACAAAAACAAGCATCAATGCTTCCTTGCCAAGTGAAAAGCCTAGTCATTTGAAGCTAGTTTTATGAGTTGGAGTGTATAAGGTGTGGAGGGAAAGAAATAGAAAATGATTCAGGCAAGAGTAAGTAGCTGAACTTGGATTCTACTAAAGCACACTAGCCAGGATAAGAGGCACACTTTATTTTGTGCTTTTTAAAGCTAAAGTGACTACAAATGTTGCAACCTGATGGGGACTTAATTGATTTCAAAAGGACTCTATTTTACTGGTGCTAATCATAGTAATGGTGTTGTTAAAATATTACAAATCTATTAGCTCTATGTTAGTGATGGTTGTGATACTTATATTAACTAACTTTACATCAATAACCCGGTGAAAGTCCCTCTGATACATGAGATTTGGAGAGGTTCAGTAATACGTAACCTTAACCTTAACTGGTAGGCGAGTTGTATTTAATCTTCACCTAGTATTGTGTTTGTGGGATGGTTATAAATCTTATTGTTTTTTTGGAAAATTATAAATCTTATTTTGATTCTTGTATTTATTTAATTCATTACAAGAAAATTACAAATTATTTATGGTAAAAATACCGTAGTCAATTAGCGATGAAAAATCAATTTTGTTAGTAACATTGTTGGAAAAAATTGCATTTTGTGATGGACAAAATATCCATCGGTAAAGGTGGAGGAAAATTATCCTGACAAAATTTTCAACAGAATATAGTGACGGAAGAGCAATATCTGTTGGTAAATTAGACGGGAATGCTTGGTGGCATAAACAAGCGTCGGGGGTATACCGACAGGACTGGATTATATCGGTGATTTACTGACAAAATCTAAAATTAAAACCTAAACGTCATCATTAGCTTCAACTTCAACACTTTTAATAGAAAGAAAACAATGTCGT
>JANIIA010000010.1:17351250-17361562 GCA_027478495.1 Erythroxylum alaternifolium | reverse complement strand
ATTGGTATGTCACATTTAGGTTAATAGTCTTTTCATATAGCCATCTTAAAGACAAATGAGAAGAGTCTCATTTATTATCTTCTTATATTTGATTAAAAAAGAAGTGATGCATTTGATGAAAATTTTTTCTTTCCTTTGAGATTAATCAAAATTCAGAGGGTGTAAGAAAGGGTTCTTGCATTGTTTTGACTCTTTCTCTCCTATCTTGCATGGTGAGCCGAAAATTGCATGAGAGTGTCTCTTTTTTTGGCTACTTTCTTCTAAAAAAAATCTCCTCCAAAGTTTTCTTCTCCTTCCCCACCAAAGGATCTTGTTAATCAAGTTGTCCAAGAAGAACTAGTGGTAAATCAGATTGGTTGAGGATACAATATCAAGAAGAGAATATAATAAGGTGAAGAGGATACATCACTTAGGAGACGGTACATTGCCAAGGATAGGATAACATATCGAGGTGTTAAAACTATAGCGAAGGAGTCGGTAATATTTTCCATCTTGTGATTATGCAAATGTTTTTCCTTATATCGTATCATATGTGGCTATGCATGTTGATTTGGATATATTGCTTCCGCTGAAATTTTGATTTCTAAAAAGTTTTGAAATCTACTGTTTTTTCGATGCATGTTTTATTTTCCGATCTAACAGTTACAATTATCCTAAATTACTACGTACTGATTTAAGTTAAAACTCTCCGAGGTAAATTTCCTTGGCTATTCTTTGAGATTTTCCTGGCTATTCTTCGAGATGAAATTTACCGTTGATTTGTTTCCTAGAAAACAAATAAAAAATAGAATCAATTATTTAGTTTATAAAATATTAAGCTACAGATTTAGTACTAACATTTTATAATAATCTAATGATAATGATAATAGGTAATACTAACTATTCTAGATTTTATAAATTTATAAACTTACATGAGTAGTTGGGGTATTTGATGTTATGACACTTAATGGATCTCTAATTAAGGTAGAAGAAATGGCTAACAAACTGGGAATTACTCCAATATTTGCCAAATGTGTAAAAAAAACTGAATTTTGTTTCATTTCCATGACTTGCTTCTCAATAGCTACATCTTGAGCTTTAATCTTTTCATTTTAAGCTTGAATCTTTTCATTTTTTGTTTTTATTATTTCAGTTTGCAACTTCATCGTCTAAATCACTTGCCATGTTTCTTTGCAGTCTCATCTTTAGTTAAAATTCACTTGTTCCTCGAGACTTAGATGTTATCCTTTTAACACCTAAATCACGTGAATAACTTGACTTTCTTTCTAGGACAAGACCAAAATGATCAACGAGTGGAAGAGGTACAGATGGAATCTTTTCTTTATTTTTCTCTCCCTCTTTTTGAAGTTTATTGTGCATACTTAGATAGAATTTGAAAATTTAGTAAATTAATTTTAAAATTTTCAAAAAAATCTAATTTGACTATAACTTCCATATCATTATTTCTCCTCAATTTAGAGCAAACAAAGTTCCATTTGGCTTTTGTCGTGATATTTCCAAACTTTAACAACATCGGGCCACTCATCAGAATCTTTATCTTTCTAAAAAGAAAAAAAGAAAAAGAAAAGACAAATAAAATTAATGATTAATTGGAACTTGATTTTTTTAAGGAAATATAATTTTATTTTAAGTAAATAAAATTTTACTTTACCATCCCATATGCAATTTGCACAATCAACTTTGTACTAGAAACTAATTTCATCTCTCATTTTTCCCTATTACTTGTGTTTCTTCGGCTTTGCTCCTATACATTGATGAAAAATTATTTTTAATAAAAGAAAACAAATAAAAAAATAAGTTATAGTACTTAAATTTTAAAATTACCTCAAAAATTTAGTCTCCCATTTATTTTCAATCAACCATTGCCAACCACCTTCCTCCATATCCTTTGGGCAATCTTTGCTCTTGAGATAGCTTTTGATGATAATGTCGATTTTTATATTGTGCATGAGCTTGTTGCATCACATAAGATTGCACTTGATTTGAGAAATTGAATTTATCCTAAAATTCATATAAAAATATAGTTAGGAAAATTAATAAACAAATTCAATGTAATGACAAAATTAAACTTTATTGCAATTAAAAAAGTGTCATACCTTTAAAAATAACCACATTGGCTTCTTATCATCCTTAGAAATCTCTTTCCAACTAGAGACACGAAGTGGTGCAAGTTGTCGATCATATAGTAACTTCCGACTTGAAAAGGCTGGCATGCTTACTGCATACCTTATAATACGGGGGAGGAAATTGAACATTAATTTTTTTTATTCAATTTTCTTATTGGCAAGTCTAGTATTGATTGTTGGTCCTCATCCACATTTTTTAGAATTTGCATTTCCTATTTAAAAAATAAAAATTAATAGACATATAAAATATTATATTAAAAATTAAATGTATAATCATATAATTTTGAAGATCACGTTACCAGTGCTAATAACTTGTCCTTCTGGGCTAGGTGTATTACTTGAAGTTCCAACTGTAACATCGAACTATTTATTAAAAGCCTCCATAGCTTCTGACTCCTCTGCCATACTAGGTTCATTTTGTTCATGATCCATATTTAATAAAGATCTATCATTGTTAATCATCTTATAATTTCGCATATAATTACCAATTTTAACCATCTTGCACTTTTAAAAATAAATATTTATTAGGAGCAAGCAACATAAGCAACTAAAACAAATTATAAGAAAAAATTCATAAAGTCAGCGAGCAGAAAAAAATCAAGAGATCCTTGTTTCGAGGTTGTCAAGGACAATAATAAGATTGTTTCAAAAAGGTTTGTTTTTAATGCAACTAGCATTAAGAAACTTAGAGATAAGCAAACTAAAAATTATTATAGCGCCACCGAGAATATAATCAAACATCCTATACGATTTGAGGTGTTAACAACATTCATCTGTAGTAGATTGACGGCTGAAACTTAACTTAATGCAGATAATTCTGATACAGTCTATATGGTGAAACACGCTTTAGACTTCCAAAGGAGGATGGACCCACCTCTCTCTCAGTAGTATAGAGGAAATATAACTTTTGAGCTAGTGGTAGCTGAAACTCATATTGACACCGAAGATTAATATTTTTATGGTTACATTAACTGGTACGATAGAAGATAGAAAGAAGAGTCAAGTGGTGTAGCGCATGGTGGGTGGTGGAGCTCGAAAGAGAAGTGGTGACGAAGGGATAATAAGTATGTCAAGTTTGTGTCATTTAACAAAGTTTACTGATGGGGAATCAATGGTCAGAGAAAGAGTAGTTCCATGTGTTGTGAAATTCAGGTTAATCTCCACCAATAATAACAAATTCACCTTGAGCACTATTGCCTAGGTAAATAGACTGTGAACGATTGTACTGAAAAATCACACCCAGTAAACTTTTAGGAAAGATTGGAGGGGTCACAAATGGTCTCACTTAAAACCCAGCCTCCTGGATAGAATTTTCCTAGACATGTAATTTAATAGCACAATAATTCACTATAACTATAACCGATAATAGTTATTAAATAGATAAATAAAGAACATCATATTGTAATGAGGTTAAGCCAATTATGCCTACTTCCTCAGACACTACTAAATTGATATTTCACTATTTTCAGGAAATAATACAAGTGAAATACTACAAAAGGAGACAAGGAATTTTTGTCTTATGAAAGACAATTTTGGGGTGTTTAAGATAGGTGAAGGAGTCTTCTTTTTATAACTTAAGAAGACTCCTCCATCTTTATAATTCTTCAATATGGGAATATGTCATAATGTTAACAATTCACCACTTTGACATTTTCACATCTTCAAATCTCTCACAAAACTTATCTTTAGTAGTGTCTTCAAATGCGCTTCAAAGTGGCCATCTTCAATTTTTAGTAATATTGATCAAGTCCAAACAATGTTGGAACTTGACCGCAGTCACTACTTTGTTAACATATCAGCAGGATTTTCAGTGATCTTAATCTTCTGGATTACCACTCCACTTTCTTCCAGAACCTCTCGTACAAAGTGACAACAAACATCGATGTGCCTTGTCCTTGCATGGTAAACATGGTTCTTTGCTAAACAGAGAGCACTCTGACTATCACATTGAACTTTGATGTGCTTCTGTTAAACCCCTAACTCACCAAGCAATTCTTGAAGCCAAATTGCCTCCTTCACAGCTTCTGTAGCTGCCATATACTCTGCCTCTGTAGTTTACAAAACAACTGTTGACTGTAAGGTAGACCTCCAACTGACTAGTGCCTTTGCAAAAGTAAACACATAGTCAATAATTGATCGACATTTATTTAAATCACCGGTATTGTCAGATTCACAATATCCAACTACACATTAACCGTCTTGCTTATCCCGCTGAATTACCAAACCAACATCTACAGTGTTCAAAATGTACCGTAAAATCCATTTCACAACTTGCTAATGATCCTTTCCAGGATCATGTATATACCTACTCACATATGTCAGGTCTTGTACACACCATAGCATACATCAAGCTACCAACCGCATTTGCATATGGTACTTTAGTCATGTACTCTCATTTTGTATCTTTCTTTGGAGATAAAGAAGCATTGAGCTTTATATGAGGAGCGAGTGAAGTACTAACAGGTTTTGACTTTTCATTCATGCCAAAACGTTATAGTATCTTTTTCAAATATTACTTTTAAGTTAAACACATTCTCCCTCACTTTCTGTCTCTACTTATCTCTATACTGAGAATTTTCTTGGCTTCACCTAGATCCTTCATTTTAAACTCCTGATTCAACTAAATCTTTAATCTCTCAATTTCTCTTTGATTCTTTGAAGCTATCAGCATATCATCAACATACAGGAGAAGACAGATGTAGGATCCATCTTGTAGCTTATGAAAATACACACAGTGATCGTATTTGATTCTTATGTACTTTTGCTCCATTATAAACTTGTCAAATTGCTTGCAGCAATGTCTTTGAGATTGCTTCAAGCCATATAATGATTTTCAAGCTTGCACACCATATTCTCTTTTCTAACAACTTTAAAACCTTCGAGCTGAGTCATATAGATTTCCTCCTCTGAGTCTCCATGTAAAAATGCAGTTTTTACATCCAATTGAACTAATTCCATATCAAACTGTGCTACCAAAGCTAACAAAATTCAAATGGAGGAATATTTTACAACTGGAGGGAAAAATTCATTATAATCAATTCCCTCCATCTGAACATAGCCTTTGGCCACCAGCCATGCTTTGTAGCGAATATTATCCTTATCAGGAAATTCATCTTTCTTTGCAAATACCCATTTGTATCCAATTGCCTTCTTTTCCTTTGGGAGACTAGCTAGCTTCAACGTCTGATTCTTATGAAGGGAATGCATTTCTTCATTCATTGTTATCGTCCACTTATCTTCTTCTGAACTCTGTACTGCTTCCTTATAAGTGCTAGGAATGTCATCAATTTCAATTGGAGATGCATAAGCTACTATATTAACATAACAAGCAGGTACTTGAATGTTCCTTTTTGGCTTTCTCAATGTAATTGGTAATTGTTGCTGTGGAGGTTCTTGGGTTGGAACCTCTTCTTCATCTGGCTCTTCTTCTATTATAAGAGTTTCTATATCTACTTCATTATTTGCTGGGGTAACAATTCTACCTTCAAACTCCATCTGTTTTGGAGTGCCATCTGTTTACTTTACATTTTCAGTTGTCACCTTTCTTAACATGGTAGATTCGTCAA
Source organism: Erythroxylum alaternifolium (assembly GCA_027478495.1). Lineage (NCBI taxonomy): Eukaryota > Viridiplantae > Streptophyta > Magnoliopsida > Malpighiales > Erythroxylaceae > Erythroxylum > Erythroxylum alaternifolium. Next base: position 17,355,870 of record JANIIA010000010.1, on the reverse strand, counting down.
AGGTAACATCCCTACTGAAAATTATTTTCTTTGACTCTGGGCACCAAAAATGATATCTTTTCACACCAGAGGTGATCCCTATAAAAATTGCTTTCTTTGCATTTGGATCCAACTTTGACTCTTTAACATGATAGTATGCAATAGAACCAAACACATGTAAGGAATCATAAACTCTAAACTCTAGAAGAAGGTGTTTTACCACCAATAGCAGTTGATGGAAGGCGATTGATGAGATGACATGTAACAGTTTTAGCCCAAATTCTTTGTCCAACCCCAACATTAGACAGCATACACCGAACTTTCTCTAGCAATGTTTGGTTCATACGTTCTGCCACCTCATTTTTTTGTGGTGTATCCCTAACTATGAAGTGTTTGACAATACATTCATCTTTGTAGACTTTTAAAAATGAATCACTTCTATACTCCCCATCATTATCTGTACGAAGACGTTTTATGCTTCTGCCTGTTTGAGTTTCCACTATCTTCTTCCATTTGAGGAAAACTCCCAACACTTCATCCTTAGCCTTTATAGTATACACCTATACTCTTCGGGAAAAATCATCAACAAGGTCACATAATAGTGTTTTCCTCCCAAAGAAGCTGCTTTGGAAGGTCCCCACACATTAGAGTGAACATAATCCAAAATACCCTTTGTATCATAGATTGCAGTGCCGAATTTCACTCTTATCTGCTTCCCTTTGATACAATGTTCATAGAAGTCTAATTTGTAGGCCCGAACTCCTTTCAATGATCCTTGATTTACTAATATCGTTAAAGATTTTTCACCTGCATGTCTCAAGCGCTTATGCCATAACCTGGCTACTTCTAGCTCCTGATCATCATTAGAAGCTACTGCTGTTGTTCCAATAACTACATTACGTTGGTAATAATACAGGTTATTGTTTCTTCAAATTCCTTTCATTACCATAAAAGCATAAGAGACGACTTTCATTACTCCATTTGTTGCATTTATAATGTAGCCCTTTGAAGTTAGGACTCCCATAGAAATGAGATTCTCTGTCAAACTTGGCATGTTCTTACATCTATCAGAGTCCTGGTTGTTCCATCATAATTCTTTAAGCAAATTAAACCAATCCCATTTGTTACGTAAGGATTGTCATTTGTTGTGTAAACAACTCCACCTTCTATTTCTCTAAAATCAGAGAACCAATCCTAATTGGGAGACATGTGATGGCTATAGCCTGAATCAAGCAGCCATGGACTAGAAGGGCTTATTGAAGATGTAACAACTAATGAAAGATTTGAGTATGTATCTTCACACTCAGTAACATTTGAATTTGCAATAATCTTTCCCTTATCAGGTTTGTTTTTATTCTTCAGCTTTGAACAATCTTTTTTCCAATGCCATTTTTCTCGATGAAAGGCACATTCATCTTTGCTCAATTTGAGCCTTAACTTCGATCTCCCTTTCTTCCCTTTCATCTGGCTCTACGAACAACCTCTAATTACCAAAGCTTCTACTTTTTTATTTGTACGTTCTTCCTTTGTCTTACTTCTTAATTCATGACTGTACAAAGCAACTGTAACTTCACTAAGAGACACATCAACCTTCCCATGAAGTAGAGTAGTTTTAAGAAACTCAAACTCCTCAAGAAGGGATCCCAATAACATCAAAGCCAGATCTTTATCTTCAAATGTCACATCCAAATTCATTAAATCAGTAACTAACTAATTAAAATTAGTGACGTGATCATTATAGTGGTACCTGGAACATAAAAGAAATGAAAGAGTCTCTTCTTCATATGAAGCTTATTTTGACTGCTTTTCTTTAGAAATTTCTCTTCCAACGCGTTCCATAATTTAGATGTAGAAGTTTCTTTTGAAAAAAATACTTTTTCTCTCTAGAAAGACATAATTGAATTGTAACACAAGCAAAACGATCTAGAGTCTTCCAATCTTTATCCTCAACATCATCTGGTTTCTTTTCTTCAATGACGATGTCAAGACCTTGCTAAAAATGAGCATCTTGAACCTCACTTTGCCACATGACAAAATGAACTATACCATTAAAAATATCCACTGCAAATCTTGCATTTGTCACAGTAGTCCTTGTTAGAATAGATAAGCTAGAAGCTATCAACGTGGTTAGTGCAGTCATATCTTTGATTTTTGTCGTCTCTGCTACAATTTCTATTCAATAGCTGTTAATGTGGAATGACAATAGCCCAAGGAAAAATCTTTTCTGACGTGGAAGATCAGACTATGTTGTAACCATAGAGCATACAAAGAAAAAAACCTTGGCTCTGATGCCAATTGTTGTGAAACTCGGGTTAATCTCTACCAATAATAACAAATTCACCTTGAGCACTATTGTCTAGCTGAATAGAGTGTGAACGATTGTACTAAAAAATCACACCAGCTAAATTCCCAGGAAAGATTGGAGGGGTCATAAATAGTCCCACTTAAAACCAACCTCCTAGACAGAATTTTCCTAGACATGTAATTTAATAGCAGAATAATTTGTAATGCCGAACTTTTTGAGCCCTTCTTGTATTAGTCTATACTTGGAGATACTATTTTATATTTACACATATATGGTTGTATATGAATTCAAAAATGTATTTGAATCCTTTGGGTATTATGCCAGTGATATATAATGCTATATGCCCTTACATGAACTTAGAGTTCATCGGTATTCGAAATTTTGGAGATTTCTGACATATAAGCTTCTAAGTATGTAAAATCGATTCTATTGGATAGATATGGTCATGGTGGCTGAGTTAAACTTGTTCTAATACATAGAGGTGATTAGACATGATTTACAGACTTATTGGACACTTGGAAAGCTTCATTTGAAAAGTTGATGTACATAAGGGCTTATATGCAAATTGTTAAAAGTTAAGGGACTTAAATGTAATTTTTCAGTTCTTGGAGGACCAATATGTAATTTTATAAAGCTAAGGAGCTTAATTATAATTTTCAAAAGTCTGAGGATCACAATAGAAATAAAAGTTTTGGTCATTCTCAAATTTTGGGCTTAATTGCCAATTTATGAAAAGTTTGGAGGGTATAATGGTAATTTCATATAAATTAAGGGAAAAAAGGTAAATTCATCATGTTTGGTCAAAGAATAGTCAAATTCTAGACCCTTCTTCACCTTATGTCCGTGCACCCCCTTTATTTGACATTAAACCACTTTGTTTTAGTTAAAAGAAAGGAGAAGAAAGGAGAAGAGAGGAGGAAAAGAGGAAGTTTAGGCCCTCACAAAAATTTCAACAAGTGTTTGATTCTTCAACCCAAACCAAAGTGTTCTAAGTTAATTTGGGGTCAAGGAACTCAAATATATCATTAGATTTGAGAAATTCTCAAAGAATTGGAAGATATCAATAAAGTAAAGTTTAGGTAAATTTTGTCTCATCTCTCTCTACATTATGATTTTGAGTTTGGTGTTAAACTATGTTGTTCTCCATGCTTGAATATGCATTAGACATAGTTTAGATGAATGAAATGAGTCACGGAGAAGCTTCTTTAAGCCAAAACTAAAATGGTCTCCTTTTAGTGAAAGTGGGTGAAATTTTGAATATCTTTTGAAATTGATGGTTTAAATAAATTCTATAATGTTAATTGTGTATATATAATGTAAATTGATGATGAAAAATGAGGAAGAAATACATTAGAAGGAGGCTTTCAAGTTTATGCCTTTAGGTGTTTGATAAAATGCCGAAGTGAACTTGGCTTAAGATTTAACGATTTTGATGGTGTGCATTAGAAAGAGGCTTTCATGTTTACTTATAATAAACTTGAATTGTTACTTAGATTGATGAGTATTGGCCTAATGTGATCGGATAAAAATGCACTAAATTATGCTTTGAACTGTGCAAGTATTGGATCAAGACATTACATACCTTGGAAAATGCAAAAGAAAGCTTATGTGAATAATAAAAGTTGAGTTTTGGGGTTTCATTTTTGGATTTTCAAAATACAGTTGTTGTGCTGCCGAAATATTTTAAAGATATCCAGTTAGCCTTGCATAGTTAGGTTAAAGGTATCGAGATTATCCTTCGCCCGGGTATGCGGTGGTTGTCATGTGCTCGATGTGATTCTGAGTCGTGACACAACAAACCATGCTCCATTAATATAAGAACAGAATCTCCATTAGTAGTCGAATTATCCAAGTGATTAGGTTGGGTTTTTATTACCGTAGGGACTAAAATTATCATATCATTATTTAGTTTATTAAGCCCAATTAACTCAAAACATTATTTTACTTAGAAAGTATCCTCCCAATTGATTTCTAATTCTTCCCAATATGTTAACTAAATTCCTTCATTAATAAGTGACCAACACCTCTTCTGGATAAAGTTCCTCAGCTTCATTCAGTCTTATTAGTGGAATAGATTCAAGAACAATATCAACAACATCACAAACTTAAACGTAGCTTACCCTTTCATAATTATTGTTAGTTCATTAAAAAATAATAAAACTTGATGAGTTAAGTTAAATTATCATTGCTATAAATGACAAGTTTAGATACGAGAAAGAAATCAGGGCTATGGATAGTAGAATTTGTAACACCCCATTACCCTAGGGTACGCACAGGGACTTCCGTAGGTCATTCCGACACATATCCTAAGATAAGGGAGCGCTACGTGCGATCAC
>JANIIA010000010.1:17290284-17302207 GCA_027478495.1 Erythroxylum alaternifolium | reverse complement strand
CTGAAATAGGAACTCCTTGGGTAAGTTATGGTGTGGGTACTTCCAAGTCCTTATATACCTCCCATGCTTCGTAGATTGATTCCCCGTCACCTTGCTAAAAATTAGTGATTTCCTTAATAATCTTTGTGGTCTTGGTAAAGGGGAAATATTTATCCAAGAAGGCAACTAGCTCTTCCCACGTCGTAATGTTAGCTGGGCTAAGTGAATGGTATCAAGCCTTCGCTCTAAGGGTAAAGGGAAACAGTTTGATTTAGACCGTATCTTCTGACATCTGATAATACTAAAAGGTGTCATAGATTTTGAGGAAATTCACTATGTGTGCGCTCGGGTCCTTGTTTGCCAATCCATAAAACTGCACATTCTACTGAAGTATATTGAGAAGTGCTGGTTTAATCTTGAATGAGGTCGCTTGAACAGGCGGCCTAGTTACTCCCTGGTTTGTCGCATTGAAACCCAACCTTATTATGAAGTCCATCAAGGTCCTATATTGCCATCCTTGGTTTGTTCTATGGTCCATGTTCTATTACAACTCCTCAGCCATTGTTGATTTTTCGATCTCTTCTTCCTCTCACCAAGCTTTCCTAAGGGTTCATTCTAGTCGATTGATATCTAAATCTAACGTTTTCGCTACAAGACTCGAACCTCTCATGACTCTTGTGTTTATGCAAGAGCACGAATTCTAAAATAACACAAAAGAATGAAAACAAAAATTAAAAACTAATATAAAGCCTTAAACTATATAACTAAACTATCGTCGCCCTAACAACGACACCAAAAACTTGATTACAGGTTCTGATATGATAAGTTTTAATATTTTTAACCTTAATAATACTGCAAGCGCATGGGTCATTTGCGTAGTACCTATGATATCTATCCCACGAGGAGGAGTAACTTAATCCTAAAATCTAGGGCTTAAATCAAATTCGCAAATAATTAAAATAAACAACTGGGTAGAAAATTATTCAATCAAACAATCAATCTTAAGAATTAAATTAAGAAATTATAAACAAGCTAGTAATTTGCATAACCTAATCAAGAATCAACCAATTGAGAGAAAGGGGGTTTTAATTTGACCTTACCGAATTACTGGGTCTATATGGTCCTAGGGTGGATTACTCTCTCTTGAGTCATAATCTTTAACCTTAATTAATAAATCCTAATTTAGATTTTGGAATTGCATCCTCTCGATTCACAATTTACCTAAAACTTAAATTATATTTGAATTTGTCTAACAACTTACTGAAAACTTATACATGATCCCTCATTACAAAATTTTACCGATTTGATTCAATTCTCAATCTATTAAACTACCTAACTCTCGTTAGTGAAATATAATAATATTCACTCAATTCCCCCTCTCAGTTTGTTACCAGATTATTAAGAATAGAAATTGAATCACAATAACTCAATAAAAACACAATAAATCAAATTTCATTAATCTCAAAGATAAAAATCCTAAAGGTGAGTATAGACATAAATCAACATTCAACAAAACCTATTCTCAATGACTATCCCAATTCTATATATCAATAAAATTGAAATAAAATAGAAAAATACAAGTGGAACAGATTGATGAAGGCAGCAATAGCAGGAAACCTTCTGCTTCGGGAAGTACTTGACATAGGCTTCTTCTCCGTGTCTCTCTTCCTTCGATTCCTTCCTTATTTTCTCGATAAGCTCTTTAAGGTTTTAAGAATTTGGTTGATGCGAAAAAAAGCTCTTCTCTTCTGCTCTTTATGTTCATTAAATACCTTGGTAGCCCTAGGGTCAAAATGGTTTAAAAAGTTTCTCAAAACTTGACGTTTTCATCTGCTTTAGTATCATCCCGACATAGACCATGATCGTGGCCTTTACTGTCACGATTGTGGCCAGCGTCTACCCCTTTCTGTCACGATCGTGGCCCAAGTGCCATGATCGTGACCTAGCTCAGACCTCTCTATCACAATCGTGGCCTAAGTTTCACGATCGTGGCCTAGCGCATGGTGGCTCATATCTCACTGTAACGATGGTGCCACGATCGTGGGTTGTGTTTTGCGCCCGAAAGTGTCTGAAACTTCTCTGTTCTTCGCCATTGGCCCTAAAACACTAACAAACACATCAAGGTACCTCAAAAACATAACATTTAAGCTCAAAGACTTATACTAATCTATAAAAACACATAAACACATTAATTAACACAATTCTAATCTAAACACATACTAAACACTCAAATTAACATTAAATACCTAATAAATTGAACCCTAAAAGATGATGCAATTCGCAACTATCAGTATGAAACCCTCTTCCCCCTTCTGCTTCGATATCATTGAGAATTTAATTATAATCTTTAACCAAGAACTAAGGATTATCAATTGTTGTTGCCAAAGATTGCAACCCTTGTCATAGAGAGGCTCTTTGAAACTAAAAATTTGAAGCATAAATAACTTTGAGATCAAACCCTATGGCTGTCCTTTTCAATTTACAATGCATATGAATAAGGTGCTCACTTTCCATCTCTATATTAGCTGTGATTTGGTTGATATTTTAGAAGCATATGATCCAACCATTGAAGTATAAAGAATGATTTGTAAAAGATTTCCAATTTGTTCCTAAAAGCATCAAGATTGATTCTAAGTGTGCTGATTTTATTTTAGTTTCTAAAAGCTCAACTATTAGGTGCTTTTTCTCTAAAACCATCGCCTTCACCATCACTTGTTTAAGAGTGTCATTTAACCCTTTAGCATTCTAGATTAGAATCATTAAGGGAAGATTCCCTAATGAGTTTATTTTTAACACTTTTCCTAGAAATTTGCCTTTTGGTGCAAGCTGTTAAGGCGACTAATGTAGCACTTAGATTGGTCTCCAATTTGATGATTTATCACAATTGTATTTGATGCTCTGCAATGACTTCTCCTTCCTTAAGTTGTTGTTGAATATCAATTTTAGGAGAAACGGGTTCTAGCCTATCTGATATGTTTTCCCTATGGCAATCGTCAATCCCATGAGCCAACTCCACAGAATCGCTTCTCAGACTCCTCGTCTCATCTTTCTCATTTTGGGTAACTACCAACTACATTGATTCTTGATCATGATTCTTCAAATAGTGGACTAGTATTACAACATTTGGAGAGTTCAATTGTTCACAAGAGTTAATATTCAATGTCTTAACTTTAGTAGAAAAATTGATAGGTATCTCACTTTTTTCTTTCTCCCTCTCTTTCATTTTATAAGTATGCTATACATCCTTTTCTACAGCTGATACAATATAGAATGGATCATATTCCATTTCCCCTTTATGAACTTCTAGAGGAACCGAAGGAGCTAGCTCCTTGTCCAGATCAACCTGAGCTTCTCTAAAATGTGAAGCGAGCTGCTCTGTAAACTGGTCTTGTATACTTGTTGACTGGTTCACTTCCATATTACCTAAAAACTTCTTATCTCCTATTAAGTAGGGATTATCTAATGCTCCATATTCTCCATTACATCCCCTATATTTTTCTCAGATACAACAATCCCCATTAACTCATTATGACTACCAGTTTTGAACATATTTCCAATTGGTTTCCAAGTTTTTCCAATAGTATTTGACTTCCAAGGATAAGAGATCTTCACCATAAACTTAATCAACTCTCCATTCTCTCCTAATTTTAGTATAGGTAATTGCTCAGAGAGAGAAAATTGTCTTTTATTTCAATTAAGAGCTTTGCAAAACACACCCTCTCCATATGAGTTGTCTGAGCATCCATACTAATGGGTTTGCCTAGAGCACTGGCTAGATAGCTCAATTAATTAACCATCCAAAACTTAAGCAGGACATCATGGAAATGAACCCAAATTGGTATGGTTTCAAAATTACCTGAGAGAAACTCGATGCCTGGCTGCCAACATTGAAGGAGCAATGGCTGGCCACTCACATGCCATGACCTCTGTTCCAAAATATCGTTAATGCTTCCCGTAGAATTGAACTTGAAAAGAAATGATTCATCATCATGGAGCATCACCTTCTCTAGCTCTTTTCTTTCCCCACCTCAACAATGCCCATGCTTGCACCACTGGAAATACTAACCACTTCTTCTAAAAAATGCCTACCAATGTTGTTACACAAACTTTGGCTCTGAATTGGAGGAGCTCCACTGGGGGAGTTAAAACACCCTCCTTCATCACGTCCTGAAAATGCTTTATACTGCATTTACTACATTGGATCTGGGGATGAGTTCTTCAAGCTCCGACCGAGGGCTTCAAGTTTGGAGTAGGTGTCGTTTTATAATGAGAGGATGGGAGAGTTGGGAAATCTTTCAGAGGAAAAGTTTAAGGGAGCTGAGGCTCCCTCATTGTCCATTCTGCTGCCCTAAGAAGGCCTTCCTAGGAGGAGAATGCCATGAAAGAGGTAGAGGACAGTGGTTTGAGGGATGGAATCGATAGAGGAGGTGGCCAGAAGGGGGAAAATTGGTAAGGGTAAAAAAGTAAATGGTTTAGAGAAGGCAGAGAAAAAGAATAGAGAGAGAAAGCTATATCATAAATTAGTCATTGTAATAATTAATTTGTGAATCTAACAAATATTTAAAGATGTTTTAACTATAAATAATCAAGTTTTTAGTTGTTTAACAAATTTAAGATAATTTGATGATCAAAAACTTATTAATGAGAGTTTAGTATTCAAAGCACTTCTGCTCATTGTGATTTGAGTTGAAGTCCTACAGTATTAAAGTGCATAAAGTGATAAGATATTTGAGTTGTATTTATCACGGAGGATTAGCTACTCAAGCCTTGTTGGGACTATAAAAAATGTGGTTTCTTCTTATCATTACTAAAATGAAAAAATAGAATATTTCTCTTCATTAATAACAAGAATAATTTTGTTGAAAGATTTTTTTCATCTATTTAAAAAGAATAAGTTAATAAAATATCAAATAAAATTGCTTAGATAGTAGAAGTAATCAAAATATATTTATTAAATCACGATAAAATTTTAAAACAATTTATATATTTATCTTTTCATTACTTTATTATAAATTGAGATGGCCTTCGTTTAAGTTATAAAATTCAATCATCCTCTTCATGAAAATTTTTAAATTTTACAAAACTGAATATATGCTCTACTATTTATTATATAAATATTGTTATGCCTACATAAGAATTTTTAATTGTTTAGATAATATAATAGTTTAACAGCCTGTTTGGAACAAGGTGAATTAAATTCAATTACAACATTGAATTCAATTTACCTGTTTAGAACAAAAAAAGCACCATGAATTGAATTCATAGAGGGAATTGAAACCCACTCTCTTTTTATTTCAATTTAGCCAATATTTCACGTGATTTCAATTCTCCAGGACTGCTACTCTTCTTTTTTAAAATTGAAATTGAGTTTTCCCATTATACCATCACTCAACTTCAACACAATAACCCTATCCCTACAATAACCCACAGCCACCCAACGTAACAGCAGCCTCCCTCAACACAACACTCCTCTTCACACAGTTACCCTCAACACCTTGTAATTATCAACGCAAAAAAACTACTGCTCGTTCATGCATTTTTAAGCTTCTAAATTATAATAGTTTTCTATTATCTTCATAGTTCGGTCTAGCCTAATGTCATTTGCAATCAATTTTTTCTTTTCATTTTAATAATGAACTTTTTTGATAATATTACTTATGAAGAAATTGATGTTTATAAGTTGCTCTATGTAAGTATGAATGTTTATTAGTTAATAAGATTATTTTTTAGTCAGGGTTAACTGTGTCATTTGAAATAGTTGAATTCATTTTTTATAATAGTTTTCTATTATCTTCATAGTTCAGTCTAGCCTAATGTCATTTGCAATCAATTTTTTCTCTTCATTTTAATAATGAACTTTTTTTATAATATTACTTATAAAGAAATTGATGTTTGTAAGTTGCTCTATGTAAATATGAATGTTTATTAGTTAATAAGATTATTGTTTAGTTAGGGTTAAATGTGTCATTTGAAATAATTGAATTCATTTTGATTGTGTTCCAAACAGTGTAATTGAATTCAATTCTAATATTATTGGATTTGTTCCAAACAGTGTAAATTGAATTCAATTCAATCTCATTAATGTAATTGAATCCAATTTGTTAATGAATTCAATTTGAAAGATTTCAAACACCCCGTAAACGTCATCTCGAAAAAGACAAAATGAGGGTTCCTATCCTCATTGTCAGTCAGTCTAGCTATTCTCCAAGTGTCACTACCAAGTCTTTTGGCGGCTATATCTGCCGTTAAAATTCTGAAATCTCCCTATCTTATTGATTTTTATTTACAAGGAGATGTTTATCTCGCTATATATAAAGTATAATTCTGATTTGTTTTTCTTTTCAGTGTATGCTTACCGGCCCTAATTTGAGACTATCGTTCTATTATTTGGTAATGCATAAACATGCTTGATGAGTTGGTTCACTTGGAATTCCCGACGAAGATATACCACTGCTTATAAGAATTAGCAAAAGGTTCTGCAGACCTTTATGAGAAAGTTGGATAATGAATATGGACTAATGGCAATGATTGTTAATTAGATACCAGTTGATGAGTTAATTCATAATTAATCATTAAACTGATGCCCATACGCCATGGAAAACAAGATCATATTATTAAAAAAAGAGAGATAAACTTCATTATCATTATTATCATATCACCTCCAAAATTTTCAGGTTTACAAATGAACTTGGAAAAAAGAAACAAGAAAAATGTTTATACTGATGATCTAGCATCAGTACGAGGCGTAGGATGCATACTTGTGATTCTAAAATCTAACATCCTGGTGGGTTTAGAGTGCCAGTTATGGTGGGTTTGACATTGGTGCATTCAGACTTTGCAGGACCTTCGGCTCCAGCGTAGGCAATGTCAATGTCAGATAACTCCACTCCTTCGCAAGGAATGCTACTACTGCATAAAAGCTTAACTACGAGTGGAGTAGATGATGTTCCTTTTATGTTCTTGATAATAACATTGCTGATCTTGACTTTAGATGGTTCCTGAAGATGTAAAAAAGTTAATAGAAAACAGAACTGTGATGATAGAAAAGTGTTTTTAGTGTGGGAAGGAATTACGTACCTTATCATTGCATTGGTTCCAAGGACAATACATTTGGTCTATAAGCACAGGGTTGCTGACATTGTTCACTATAATATCCTCAAAATGAACATCGGCAACAGTGCCACCATTTAATGCAGGCCAAGATTTAATTCTGACACCATTGTCAGTGTTTGTGAGGGTACAATTCTTCACAAAAACTCCAGTAACAGGTTCTTCGCCTGTGTACTTTCCAAGACTTCCAATGCTGATGCCGTGGCCAGGTCCGCAGGTAACTCCTGTAATGTTTATATTTTGGCAGCCATCGCCCAAGGAGATACAATCGTCGCCAGTGCCGATGGTTGTATCGATAATATTAATACCATTTGATTTTCCGATATGGATGCCGTCAGTGTTGAGGCTTTCCGCTGGTGCAGTGATGTTAAATTCTTTAAAGGTGAAGTTACCGCAACCAATCACATTAACGTGGAAATTTTTGCTGTTGAGCGAAGTCACCTTTGTGATCATTGTATTGTTGAAGAAGTTAAACCTCAAATTCTGACGAGGAAAAGGGTTGTGTTTGTTAGTCTCATACCAAAATTAAAATTTTTGAGGTAATGGTTAGATTAGAATAAAGCTTACAACGGCAAGAGACTTGCACTTGGGATCTTTGTGACAATTATTCTGTCCCCAAGCAGTTTCTCCTTGGCCATCAAATATTCCACCTCCAGACATGGTAAACGAGTCGACGTAATTCATGGTAATCCAACCATCCCCAAGTGAGGATGGGTCTGCTGGGGCTTTGAAGGTACCTTGAAGTTGAAAATCAAGAGGCGCCTTGCAAGGACCTTTCAGTTCTATTTTACCTAATAAAAAGTTGCCTGGTGGTACCAGAATTGAGCTTGGAGTTGGTGATGCACAGGCTTCATTCCAGGCACTTGTTAAAGCCTAATCAGAAATAATAATAATAATCAGATTATTAAATATTTACTCTATCCTCATTTCAGCTAATGCCATTTTTACCTGAACGCTATCTGTCTTCTCATCAGCTACGGCTCCATATTTTGTGATATCAAAAGTAGCAGGTTGGCTGTTAGCTGTATATGCCAACACCATCAATAATAGAGTTACCGCTGAGACTGAGATTGCCATCTCTTTTGTTCTTTCTTTCCTGTGATTTGTGTTGCACTACAATGGACTTTAACCCCTCCTTTTATAGGAGCATAACATGTAGAATTGGTCAAACTCTCTGGTACGATATTACCTTGTCTCTCCTAAAGTTGTGTCATAAACAAGCATGCAAGGGACGAGATTGCGGTTACGATACAATATCGCTACTCATCAGTCCTTTTCTCTTGCCGATTTCCTACAACTCAGGAATTTGATGACCAAAGCAGACGGTGGACAGAGCAATGTTTGTTACTGAACATCTCTAGGCGGCGTATCAGCGATGCACTGAACCAAATAAAATTTTTATCGATTCATAGTACAAGCTTAGGTAATAGGCACAACTTTTAACTAAGTGTGACGTAATATTTTGGTAATTTGATTTTGTCTAAACTGAATTTAACTTTTATTAAACCATATATGATAGTGTGACATGGATGGTTGAGTTACATGTATAAAATAACAAAGACTCAGAATTATATATAACAAAAAGGTTAGTGCTAAAGGTGGAAAATGATGAGAAACATAGTATGAACAACATTGTATCAATTTTAGTTCTCGAAGACAACCTAATGGTACAAAGATTAAATAAGAAAATAGAAGAAGATTCTTAAAACTAAATTGTCGAAAAGGTCATAATTTTGCCTGAAGCGTATGTACGGCTGATTACTTGTTTTAATTGTAATAGCCTTCGGATGAGTTACCTTGCTACGTAAGATACTGATGAAAAGAAGTATTTGGTTCTGCAGGTTTGTATTGTTTACAAGAAAGTAAAAGATTCACACAACAATTTACTTAGTTCAATAGCTTACTTGTTGTCTACATCCAAGGGTGTCACGTAGATGGTTCCACTAAAATCAACAATTAAGATACAAGTTACAAGAGATGGAGTGTTTTGAGAAACACTTGCAAAAGTTCCTTATGAACTTACTAGTACTCCTTGTAAGTACTCTAGCAACTCTCTAACTTCTAATCTTCTATGTGTAAACCTCTCACAGATAATTTGAGCAACAATGAAAAATGTTGTGTATCTATGTATGGCACTACAAAAATTATATACAATCCGTGACGTTTTTTTGATAAAACATCACGGATTGTAGAGACTTTTGGCGACGTTTTAGAAACGTCACCGAAAGTCTTATTTTTCTATGATGTTTTATATAAACGTAGCAGAATTGTGTAACTTTTGGCGACGTTTTTTCAATAAAACATCGCAAAAGATAAACTGCGACGTTTTATTAAAGAAAATGTTGTTGTCGGCTTAAGAAGCAACACGATGTCGTCTGGTTGGGGAAGGGGACGCGCGGGAATTTTTTACATAACCAAAACGACGTCGTTTAACAAGTTGTTGTTCGTTTATGTCTTCTCCGCTGTGTCTTCTCCGTCCTTCGTTGCATCTCCGTCCATTGTCATCATCTTCTCTGGCCATTGTCGTCATCATCAAGGTATTTTCTTCTTCTCTCCAGCGTCCTTCGTTGCGTCATTGTTTAAGTTTGATGTTTGGTTAATCTCTAGCCTAAAACATCTTATGAATGGAAAGTGTTTGTGGAAATATTCCAAAGTTCATTCATTGTCTCTTTCTTCGCAGTCACCAGCATTCTCAAACAGCACTTAAAGCCCCTTGCTGGCATCGACCTCCAGATCTGCTCTGCTCAGGTTTCTTCTTACCCCTTTTAAGTCCTCACATTATTTACACTTATGTCTAGTCATTGAGTAAAATTTTTGGCTTAGGAATGGATAAATATTGCGTTATTTATCCATAAGAATTATTTACTCTTATGTCTTACAATTAGGCTCTTCCATAAGAATCAAACACTTTATTGTCAGTTTCTATGGCATATGTCCATTATCTGAAGGAACACATAACTAGTAACATAAGTCTCAGATTCATAGTACTTGCATCTCCATCAATAAGAATACTTGCAGTTTCTTTATGTATCAAGTGTTGTAGTAATTTGAAAAGATCATCTACTGAACAGTAAATATTTTTCTTCTAGCCAGATGCCCCATTATTTTTGTTTAGTATGAATCTTCAATTATGAACTTTCGCTGTATTAACCATTAGGTGAATGAGAACACACAAAGTACACTGCAGGCATGTTACCAGATTCAGTAAAAGTCAACCTGTATTTGGCAGCTATAGCATCACTGTTTCTTGCCTTTGATGATGACTTTTCTCTTCAATTCAGTTTAGTTATTTATGTTTCTTTGATTTTTCTTTCTTCACAGAAATTACTTTATATATGTTGCTGAACATCAAATCTTAATTTTCTATTGTTCCATTTGTTATTTATGTACTTGCTTTTGTGACAATGCATAGAAATTTAGAACTTGTAAGGACCAGTTAAACTATATATTCCTACCCTTACACAGCTATTAATAGGAACACGAAATTTACAAATTTGAACACTACTAATGTACAGGTTTCCAGAAGAAGCTTGATCTTTGTTAACATAAGATGAGTTGAGCCAAAGTACTTTGATTTCCTACGTTGATTTTATGCTTGTTCTTGGGCATTTCCTATGGTACATCTTATATATAAAATTGTAAGGGAAAGCATTAATTCAACTGTCAATTACTCGTTGCTGGACAGCAAGAAGTTGAGAGGCCATTTTTTGATTTTGCTGTGTGTTAAAGGTTTAAAATGCTTTATATTCTAATTGATAGATTTTGAGAGGAAGAAAACTTTATGTTTCACTATGCTTTCTTAAGAATTTTATAATAATGGTGATGTGGGCATAATTAGCTGTATTAGACTACAAATTTGTATAACTACAGTATGCCGTAGGATATATGCAATTAGAAGGGTGAAAGAGATTTCCTTTTTAACCTTTTATTGGATACAAATAAGTACATTGACATATTTATGTAGCCTTGGATTGCTTACAAATATAAGTACTAGGGAGTAATATACGACCGCAAACATAGTCAGATTTATACCTAAATATCTCTATATGATATGTAGGAAACAAAATAACAAGCCCATAAACATGATCGAGTCAACTCCTGTATATGTCATTAGAGAAGTACTCCATGTCTAAAAGTAGGATATATTTTTTAGTATTTGAACTTGGAGCATATAGGTTAGATGACACGTCATACATAGCTAGGAACATTGTGTGTGTGGCTTCTCATTTTCTTATATAAACCATTTAGGTAGGAAAAATAGCTTGGGCTCAGTCTAGAATGACCCAAATTTAATAAACTTGACTAGAGTTGATCGAGTTTTAGGTCAAAATCAGACTTCAACTTCATGACCTGCAAATCCTAAAGCTCAAAATATTTAAAGACTTAACAAGTTACGAGTTAACCGTAGTTCTACTCTTCTTCTTTCACCTTAAGCATGAGTCATCAGCCACCTATGTTTCTCCTGATTTAATCTAGTTCTCCTTCTTCCTTCCTCTTCAATCAAATTAAACAAAATAGCCTCTCAAGCTTCAATATATCTTTGAAGCTACTTTATGGGTTTTTATATTGGCAATCAACAACTCTTCATGACTGTAAGAACCACTCACTCATGTGTATATAGTACACAGATACATCCTCTCTTTCTCTCTTACCTCCAACTACCATCTTCACATGCTTGCCTTGTTGTACTGTTTCCTTTTGCATTTGAGACATACCCTTAATTTCTATACGAGGAAATATACACAAGTAAATAAGCAAGTAGAATTTGGACTGAACAAATAATTGGAGGAAGCAACCTGATATAGTGAAACTTCAGCTTTCTGGGTTTGTTTTC
>JANIIA010000010.1:17117484-17131984 GCA_027478495.1 Erythroxylum alaternifolium | reverse complement strand
GCATGTAGCTACTCTTGCTTCACTTATGCTTCTGGGGGTAGATCCTCCAAATCAACCTTATCAAGCAACAATGAAAATGAGCATTTAAGTTGTAACTTGATATTACGAACTTCTGAAGCTTAAGAGACTCGAGAAAAACAATTGAAATTTGGTGATGGATCAATTGACTTAAGCACCCATGCTGTGCTATATTGTGGACTTAAGAGTGACATGAAAATCATCGCCTGCCTGCCTGTAACTGTATATTGTTATCATTTTATTGAACTTTGAAGAAGTGTTTTTGTTGCATTAATAGCATTTGGGATATCAGAGAGAATACAATTAAGTGTCTCGTAGTATTTAGAGGATCTGGAAGCTGAGAAGAGGAGAGAAAAACAGAAACTCTTCTATTCTTTTAACTACTACGTATAGTTAAGCTTGTTTTGATTGAGACCTAGGTTTTTTATTTGCAAAGCATTCAAGTCTCAAATACCCTAAAACGTTTTCTTTTAAAATTTTGGTGGCTCACAAGAGTGGAATCATACTTGTTTTTCTCTCTTCTTATCTGCAAAGATTCTTAGTTCATTTTAATGTGCTAAATACAATCTAAATAACTTTATTTAGCTAAAATCTGTTATCAAATTTGAGGTCTTCAATGTATGATGCTTTGCCTATAATTTTTATAGGTAGGGCCTGAAAGTTTGAATTTCCAACACTGCTCTGTCTGTTATAGTTTAGGTTTGTGAAAACAAGTTTCCCAATCCTAAACTTTAAACATTTATTCCCCTTTTTAAATAATTAAACTATTCCCATATAATTGTTTTTACATCCACTCTCTTGTTTCTAGGGAAACTACAAGGTATTGAATGGTTTAATTGTTTGCCAAAACTAATCATTTAAATTCTTGCAGGGGCGTTTTAAGTATGAACCTAACCAAGTTAAAGCTTTCGGGATGCTTGCTGGAGGCACAGGGATAACTCCAATGTTCCAAGTATGTATATTGGAAATAGCTTGGTGATACTTTCTTTTACAAATGTTCTTTCTTTTCTTTTTTCTTTGATAGGTACAATTGTTCATTTTGACGTTATACTTGATTTTTGTTTCCTAAGGTTACAAGAGCCATATTGGAAAACCCCGATGATAAGACCAACATACATCTGCTTTATGCAAATGTCACCTACGATGACATACTTTTAAAGGTATATCCCTCTCATTTCCCACCTATGTATTTTATACGTTGCATTGCCTGAAATTCTAGATCTGTGTGCTGCATGAAAAGGTGGGATTTCGTAAGCACACACCATGTTAAGCTTACCACAGTGATAATAGGAGTGCTTTCTCTTTCTAATTTATAGTTGGGAAAATTAAATTTGATTCGAGTTAATGAGGCCCAGAAGCTCTTGGAGAGAACCTTAGTTTTCCTAATTGCTTGAAGAATGAAAATGATCGAAGTAAATACTTAATCATATTTGCAATTGTTTAACCCATGAACAATGCAAAACACGTTTGGGTTCAATTAGATGTGAGTCTATTCGGTTTTGCAAATGCAGGAAGAACTAGATAGCCTTGCAAACACTTTCCCTGACCGCTTCAGTGTATACTATGTTTTGAACCAGGTATTGTTCATTTCAAATGCTATCATATTTCTCAAGTTTGTATCATTTCTGTCTCAACCTTGTAAATACACAATCGTACTGAACAGCTTTCTTTCCGTCAGTTTCTTTTCTATTTATTGAAGTATGAAAATTCTTTCTGCATTCACTTTATGATCGTCATAATTGGAGTTATTTGATTTGGTGATACTGTGACGAGCATCCAGCTTCTAGATGTCTAGTCGAAACTGACAACTACCAATCTTGGATATAAGCTGGCTGAATTGTATCCTCAAAATTTAAATTTGATTTCTGCATTTGAATCATGTTCAGCCTCCTGAAGGATGGAATGGTGGCGTAGGTTTCATATCCAAAGAAATGATTCAAACATATTGTCCCACTCCAGCATCTGATATTCAGGTGAAGCTTTGAAAAACCTGTCTCTTCCACCTTGTCTTCAACACTGTAAAATAATACATACTAAGCTTGTGTACATCACAGATATTGAGGTGTGGACCACCACCGATGAACAAAGCCATGGCTGCTCTTCTAGAGTCTCTTGGATACAGTCCCCAAATGCAGTTTCAGTTTTGAGACTGGTGGAGCTTCTCATGCTAGCTTACAATTATGTCATTTATTACCAGAATTGAAACATCCTCTGATCAACTATAGTCCTTAAAAGGATAACTCTAAATTATATGATTGAAGAGTTGAAATGGTTGAATTGGGAATGTTGAGAGTAACTGAAGTAGCAGTTTGGAGAAACAAGCAGGTTTTACTTCCCTGCTTAGTTGGTGTTTGAGGGTTGTTAATAACAGAGGAAGCAGGTGGCTGGAGAATTCATATCATAGGCAGGGAAGCAGTTGGTGACACAGTAGGCCTCAAAGATGAACTACAAGGTCTATCGAGAAACCACGTTAAGGCCGTTTCCGATTGACCTCACGAACTTGATTTCAAAATAATGCATATTTTGCAGGGTTATAAGTAAACTTTTTGATATTTGCATGTGTAAGTCAAGTCACATGGTTATGGTGTTACTTTCCTACAGTTTCACATAATGTCTTTTCTTCATCTTTGAAAATTTTTAATTAAATCGAAAATTCCAATTTTAAAGTTAATCACATTTTATTGATGTGATTATGTGATTTTTTCACTCCTCAAATAATTAATCATATCTTGAATACATAATTATCATTAAATTTTCATAAGAGATTATGTCAATAAAAACAAAGAGTTAGTTTTATTAAAAAAGACAATTTTATCTTAAAATGTTTATAAAAGTTAATCTTATCTTTTGTTTTGAATTGTAACAATTTTTTAAAATTATATACGTGATATCATAAATTTTGCTTCCATCAATATATTAAAAATTTATATTGTGTAAAACAAACAACACAACAGTATAAAATATTGTTTCCGCATGCAATCCCTTTCCTTTTCATGTTTCTCAGACGGTTCTTCCCTGGCACTTCTTGCGGAAACAATTTTGGACATCCTTTTCAGAACATCTAATCTCGTTTTTATGAAGGATAGGTAAATGAGAAGTAATTCAGCTAGAAAAACTATAGCTTAAACACCCAAAGCAGAAAGGCCCCTTCTCGCAAGCAAGGAAGTCCACTAGTGTTAAGTTAGATGTCAAATAGCAATTTCACAGTTTTACACGAAATGATCAAACTCCGTAATGATACAGCTAGAGATCATTTTGCAAGTCGAGAACAATGAAACAAAATTTTGATTTGGCACCCCTTCAAAACCATTTTAACAACAAAATAGAATCCACTAAGCTCATTGCTCACCGTCTTCGCATTCCCCGTCCACGACCTCGAAAACCACCACCTCCACGTCCTCTGCCAGCCATAGCACTTGCAGCAGCATCTCCCTGGGCACTTTCAGACTGCATTGCCAGAACAAGGAAAAGACATATATCATCGAAGCTACAAAGTACAAACTATTGCATCTATGATATCAATTACCATATAATGCATTAACACAGCTTTATTTCATCTAACTTACTCCTTTTCCATTATGAAGATTTATGCAATATGTAAGGTAGCACGGAGTGAATTCCAAAGTACCGATTGGTACTTTGAGCAGAAGACCAGTAGTTCAAACATGACAAGAAGATAAGCAGCAATTCTCCATGGATCAGTTTGCACGATAAGAAGCACTGTAAAATTTAATCTAACTCAATACCATGAGCCTTACCTTAGGGTTCTTAATCGTCTCATCCACACTTAAAATAAGACACGCAGCCTCAGTGGCAGCATTTATAGCATTGATCTGTAACAAACTCATAAAAGCACGAGGAAATCAAATCAACACAGGGTAACACCTAGTTAACTAACAATTATGATCAAAAGATAAAAAGTCAACGACCTTGACAACAGCTGGCTCCCAAACAAAGTTAGCAAATGAATCTGCAATTCCACCTGTGTTAATATCAACTCCATAAGGTGCACCCTCACCTGTTAAAGGACTCCAAAAGTCAACAATCGTATCAAATACAAGGCCAAGAATACGCTGTCCAATCAAGCAATTAATGCAAGCCCTTTTAACAGGAGATACCACAGCTAAACAACGGCAGGAATAGACAAGGATTGCTTTATGACGGCAACCTTAAACCTAACTTCTTAAGAATTAAAAAGAATGCTTGGGCAGTGAAATACCAACAAAAAAAAAAAAAGGAAACTTTACCAGATGGAAGTGCATGTTTCTGTCTCAACTTGTTCAAGACATCAGTTGCATCAAATCCAGCATTATCACATAATTGTCGTGGAATGACCTGCAATAAAGATAGACTTAAACTAACAAAATCCGGTGTATTACCTACTGTATGAAAATTAAGCTCAAACTTAAAAATAACAAATGTTGCCATGTCTTTCATATGACATTCCTTAATCACGTCAGTAGTCAAGCAGTAGAACATACAGATCACTTACCTCAAGTGCCTTTGCATAAGAGTTAATAAATAGCTGAGACTTTCCAGCTATTGTGCGAGCATGCTGCCTCAAGTAGCGACTTATTTCCATCTGTCATTAGAAAACTTAAAATTTACCAACTAGGCTGATACGTGTCCATGATGAATTAACTTTGAGCATAAAACATACATCAATAGCACCACCACCAGCAACTACAGTTGAGTTCTTCAAAGCTCTTCTAACTATCATGATTGCATCATATAAACTCCGTTCAGCTTCCTCAATGAACTGACGACATGAAACTAAAAGTTAACACAGAGTATAACAATAGTGAACCATCAGTCCATTCCTTCAACAAGTAATAAACCTGATCAGCCCCACCACGCAGAACAATGGTAGCTGTTCTTCTAGAAAGGCATCCACTAAATATATTAAACCTCTCATTTCCAACTTACCTTTCCATAAACACCTCACAAGTTCCAAGAACCTTTCACATGAAACAACAACAACATCATTCTTTTCAGGAAAAAGAAAAGTGAATGCTTTTGACATAAAGATGAGTAGCAAGGATAACTTAGTGTTATGTAGCAAAGAAAGAAGGAAAAAAAAAGGCTTGACCTCATCAATTATTTTATTAACAGTTGTTTGCACAGTTCCACCGGTTGCTGCAGCAACTCTTTGCAAATCTTCTTCAGTTACACAGCCATCACACAAAATATCTTGATCTGCAAAATATTGTACTAAAAATGCATTTAAAAGACATCTAAAAAGAAGTCTAAAAACTTTATTGTGAGGATCAATGCTATATGTAGAAATTAATTTTTTTCCATCACAATTGAGCATTCTATGCATCACAACTCAAACACTTCAAAAAGAGTCTGCCATGGGACTACTTAGTAACCATAGAAATTAAAATCAACTACTAAAACCTAGCTGATATAAATCTAGAAACAAGTTTTCCATTTACAATGAACATAAACTTTTCCTCAAACCTTATCAAAACCAAAAAGCGTGGATCAAAATAACAAGAAACTAAGTCTTATCAGCCATTTCTGAATTGAAACATTCTTCAGCATTAATTTTTTCCCCTACAATTTTCTTAATGGAAGGGAATTAGACTAATGCTGAATTAAAAGCTTATACTCATAATCAGAAGGGTTCAGTCAAGTAAGAAATTATTCTAATTTCCTCAACATCTTTCAAAAACTACTGAGAAATGTATAAGAATGAAGGAGACTCACATGTGTTGCTAAATCACCAATAGCAAGACGTGAAAGAACAACTTTGGCCCCACTTTGTACACACTTATCCAACTTGTTATAAATGATATTCCATTCTGCATCAACAATTGACTAATATTGTGCTGGATCTGATAGCCTGCGAATATGACAAAACAGTAGCAAAATCTTAACCAAGGCAGTTCTTACCGACACATATAAGTCAAATGGAAAAAGAATCCCAGTACCTTATTTCTGCATTTTCTTTCTCAGATTTCAGCTCCAGTTCAATGTTTAGTAGAAGAATCTTGGGATATACAAATTTTTTTTGGTTACTACTCAAACCCAATATATGAAAAAGTTTTCTTAAAAGTAACCCCATTTACTAGAAAAGAATCTCGCATAGTACCACCTAGTACCTGAAAAAGGGCAGAAAAATCTCAAAACATACTGAAAATTAAGGTTTTTTTAGCTCAGAACAGGAAATAATTTCCAACATCTCTACTCAAATTTGCACCGGAAAAATAACAATCGGAAGATGAGGGATCAAGACTAGAATAAGCAGTTATACCTTCTTTATTCCAATCATATTTAACCTATCTTCATCACCAATAGCAATAACAACATCAAGGTTGTGGTCCATAATCTTCCAACTGCCTACAAATGGGATGAGATATATAATTGAGCAACACACTTACACAAGAAATGATTAATGATGAATTTAAACCAATGAATCATATCATCTTCATGAGAAAATAAGTACTTCAGTAATTTTTTAAGTTTTAACCTTAACTTTCTAGCATCCATTTTGAATTTGTAGCCCTTCTATACATTTTAGCCATAAAAGAAATCTTCCTCACATCCTCTTTGTCAACACATGATAATCCCTACCTAGCGTAGCAATCATAGTATGCCTACGAAAGATGATCCTTAAATCTGCATAATCAGTTGCTCTAAAATATTGGATTTGTCTAAGCTACTGTATATTTGGGATGAATTACCAAGGATTAATAGATGCCCATTTGCTTGCCTATACTAAGATGTTCTTAAAATGAAATTCTATAATAAATGCAATTCTCTGTATACTAGTGCTATCTTCCTCTTTTTCAGAAATAGTAGAAACTTGTTTCATTTAAGAGTAGATAACTTTAACTCTTCCTCTTTCAATACACTATCCTTTTTAAAGTTTAAGAAACTCTATTTTTATTGAGATGTCCATAATTATTGGTGCTTCTTTTCCCTTTATACTGGTTATGAATCTTTGATCCTATCCATTATTGTGTTATGAACTTATTTAATTTTCTAGTTGATACATGTCATTGCACACACTTCCACCCATGTAAACATTATCTCCATTTACATTGAGTTACTAGGTCTTTTTTTAGCCGTAGATTATGTTGTTTTCTTTAAATATGGTTTGATGAATATTACTTAATCAATTAATATTATCATTGAAATCTAATGTCGAATTGAATGTAGGTGATTGATATGGGACCTGGTCTACCCAAGAAGAAGAATAAGGCTGAACCAAGCAGCTTAGTGCCGGCACAACTGCAGTCGCGATATCGTCAGCTCCTTAGAAGTGTAGCTGATAAGCCATCAGCTTGTACACAGCCAGAATATCACACACCAACACCTTGTGAGCCTACTCTAACACCAAGAGATGTCACATCTACACCTATCACACATCCTAGAGACAATTATCTAGAAATTTTGAGAATACGACGTAATATTAGTTCTCCATCAAGTTCTGAAGAGATGCCTCCATCAACTTCTCAAGAGATGCCTCCAGCTTCTACTCAGCCATCAGTAAATGACATGAGCCCCTTTCCCAGTATCAGTGCCACCTCTGCAAGCACTGCAGGTATGATCTTTCACGTCACGTTAGTTAAACATACAAGTTTAATAATTTTGTTTATCTAACCAATTAAGAGGAAGTTATATGTTTATTTTAAATATTCATTGCTATATTTTAGGATCCATAACTGATCCGAAAAAGATAAGGGGTATCACAAAAGGACACGGATTGGAAAAGATTAACAAGATGATAGGTAAGAGATTGGAGATAGAGATCTCCCTCACTGAAGGACGACCAACCAACTTCGTACAGTCTGTCAAATTGTTGAGTGAGATTGGTGTGGTATCCCGAACTTCATTGCCTGTAAGAATAAAATGGAAAAAAAAATAACTAATGAGGAGTTGGACATTGCATTTGATAAGTTAGACGTAAGTATTAAAAACTATCTATTTTGTACGTGTTTTCCATATGCATATTGCGTTCTGACATAATATATAATTTTTTGCAGTCAAATTTTAAAGTCAAGGGAATGAGGATAGACACCAAAGTAAATGCTACTGTCAAGAAATTTCTTTCTTTAAAGTCTAAAGATCGAAGATTTAATTTTAAAAGGCATTATACCAAGCACGGAAAGGACGGTAAGCTTCAAAATGTCACGGTGGCCGAGTGGATGGATTTATGCAAATATTGGGACCAATCGGCTACAAAGGTTAGTTAATTTGATCACAAAAATTATTTTCACATCTTTTTTGACAACTGCTTATATTTTTGTATTTATGAAGTTTGATTTATAGATGTTATAATAGATTTTGTTACGCTTATTTTTAGGAAAAAAGTCAAAAAGCCAAATTGGCTAGGAGTCAAGTCAAATGTCAACTAAACTCCGACTCCAAAGCCTTTGTAGCGATACTACATGAGATTGTAAGTTATTATCTTGTTAATTATATTTTACTTTGGTTGATATTTCAAAATTTATAATAAATATTACTAATAATATTTTTCAATCCAACAGAGTGACAAAGATGGAGAAGAGTGTGATCGGATGAAGCTATGGTATCACACTCATTATGATGAAAGTAAAGGTCAATGGACAACTACAGAATGCAGAGAAAAATAGGTGAGTACATAGTTCAAATATTTTTTAATTATTTATGAATTTTAGTATCTAATTAATTATTTATTTTTCAGGAATTAATATGTAAGGAATTGGCATCTGATGACAGTGGATGAAGTTTGCGAAAAAGTCTTAAGCATAAGATCTGATTATGTTGTTGGCACGGGAGTTGGGCCTCGATCACAAGGGAAGACTTCGGTCAGAAAGAGACTTCGAGATGAACTAGAGGATTCAAAGAAGGTTAATCAGGAGTTACAGTCTTAAGTCGATGAATTGACGAAAAGAGTTGAACAAATGCAGGATCGATTCACTACCGAAGTAGAGCAACAAAGAATTGAGTTTAAACAACAAAAAAAGCTTTTGGAACTTTTATGTTCCACACACAATATTCGTTTAGATTAAATTTATGTACTCATATTGATATCTTATTAAGACAAAATTTTTATATTAATTAATGTATGATGACATGTTTGGAAATTGCAATTAAATAGTAAATTGTCTACATAAATGAAATTATTGTGATACATAAATAATTATTTAAATTAATGATATAAATAAATAAAATTCAATATTAAATAATATCAAATAGTTATTAAATAAATTAAATTCCAAAATTATTAAATAAAATTAAATTTATTTCTGAAAAAATAAATTAATGTAATTCTGTGACGTCTTTTTTCCATTCCGCAACGTTTTAAAACGTCGTGGAATCATGGACTTTCTACGATGTTAAAATAAAACGTCGCGGAATATTAAGATTCCGCGGTGTTTTTTAAACGTCTCAAAATATTAACTTTCTTTTCGCGACGTATTCTAAAACGTCGCAGTAAGTTTCCACGACGTTTTCTAAAACATCGCGGAATATAAATTATTCTGCGATATTTAATTTTATCGTCTTGAAAAGGTGCCCCTTTGTGACATTTTCCTTAAAACGTCACGGAAACGTTTTGCCTACACCACAATCTGTGATGTTTTTTGTGACGTTTTTTTGAAACGTTGCGGAAGGTGATCTGCAATGTTATTGGAGCTTTTGCAAAGTTTTAAAAACGTCGCAAGATTGCTCTTTATTCTTGTAGTGTGAGTTGATTATTTCTATCTTATATAGGCTTCAATGATAGTTGTTCCTTTCATGCCTTCACCGTCACAGAAATGAAAGAGATGCTACCAGATAGTTTCATGTGCCTCTCACATGCATTACTTAAAAATCTCCTATACTCTGCGTTTTGACTTATTCCTTTGTTATTCTTGTAGTTTAACATTTGCATGCCTTCGAATTTTATATTCTGTTAAGGCAAAGAGCTCTCCACACTGCACACATCCAACAATCCCTAAATCCCTAGATGTCAACCCCGAAACCCTGTGAGATCAAATCTATAGTCTACATTAGAAATTGGTGGAGAAACGTGAATCACTTCACATGTATTCCCTCCTTCTCCACTAATTTTTAACGTTGGCCACATATTTGTGAGAGATTTACGAGCGAACCCTAACAGATTCATCGTGCATGAGATCAAAAGATTTGTTCTTCAAAGGTTGTTGTCTTCAAGGGACTTCACTAATCTGTAGATAATCTCTACATAACGTGAACTTCCTTGTTGTGACAATCTTCGTACTGAAGTTTGATGGGTTCAGATCACTTGTGATCTTCTCCAAAGTGAAGAGGCCCTGTGACATTTTGTCTCTGACGAAGTGGAGCCGCACATTGATATGCTTGGATTTTTCATGCAAGACAGGATCTTTGCTAAGGTAGAGTGTACTTTGACTATCTGCGTATATTGTTGAAGTAGCTAGGTTAACTTGAATTTATTTTAAA
This sequence comes from Erythroxylum alaternifolium, assembly GCA_027478495.1. Classification (NCBI taxonomy): domain Eukaryota; kingdom Viridiplantae; phylum Streptophyta; class Magnoliopsida; order Malpighiales; family Erythroxylaceae; genus Erythroxylum; species Erythroxylum alaternifolium. The sequence goes on along the minus strand of JANIIA010000010.1, from coordinate 17,121,553 downwards.
ATACCTATCAGTCATGTTAGCTTTTTTACTCCCTCTGTGATCGCGTAGTATTCTACCTCTGTAGTTGATAGCGATACTATTGATTGTTGCTAAGATTTCCAACTGATTGGGTTTCCTGCTAATGTGAAGAAATATGTTGATACTGATTTTCTTATGTCATAATTTGCATCTAAAAAGCTATGTATGCATATATTATTGTATTTAGCTAATTTAGCTTTAGAGAAGCACAAACCGTAGTTTAGGGTTTCAGTTAGATATCTCATGACATTCTTCAATTCTTACCAATGTTCAAGTCCTTGGTTAGCCATGAACTTGCTTATAATGCTGATAGCATAGGCTAGATCTGGTCTTGTACATAACATCATGTACATATTACTACCAACTCCAACATTGAGGGGTAATTCACCATAGCTTTCATCTCTTCCTCAGTTTGGGGAATCTTGCTAGCCACCATCTGCAAATGTGAGCCTATAGTAATAAAGCTTGGTTTTGCTTGTTCCATGTTAAACTGAGCAAGAACCTTTCTGATGTAGTTCTTCTGACTCAACCATAGCTTCCCTTCCCTCCTATTCCTTACAATCTGCATCCCTAGAAGCTTCTGTGCTTCTCTCATATCCTTCATCTCAAAATGCTCACATAGAGCATTCTTCACTTCTACTATCTTGCTCAAGTGCTTTCCAGTGATGACTAAGTCATCTACATAAACTAGTATATATATAACCTTTGTTTCTCCTAAACCCTTATAGTAGAGTCAGTAGTCGTAGGCACTCCTAGTGAACTTCATACTAGTTGCTACCTCATGGAACTTCTTATTCCACTGTTTAGGTGTTTATTTCAGCCCAAACAAGAATTTCTGAAGCAAGCAGACATGATCAGGCTTGTCTTTATCTACAAACCCAATTTGTTGTTTCATGTAGATAGTTTCTTTAAGCTTTCCGTATAGGAAGGCTATTTTGACATCTATTTGATGGATCTCCCAGTCATAGATTGTAGCTAGCACTAGGATGAGTCTGATAATCTTGAATTTCACTACTGGATGTGGCTGAAAGACATAATCGCACCACAAAGGACATGATAAGGTCAATGCAGAGCAGGACTAACTTACCCAAATACCTTTGGGGTGAATCCATCAAGACGACATTATATATCTTGAACAGAGTCCCGAACAAGTCAGTGTCAAATATGCCTTTTGAGCTATAGGTTGGCTGAGGTGAGGTTGTATAATCCTAATGAGAGTAAATTACAACCTTATTCAACTCGTTACTATTTATCTCGACCACTAAGAGTTACAGATTCTACTGTAGAGACGGAGGGGCCAGAATAGTGGAATCACAGATGGTGAAGTTCCTAGAATTCAATGTCTATATGAGAGAGGATCCTCACGTCCTCCAAAAGTTAAAAGGATGGATACTACGATTATTTCGTATCTAGCTCTCATACAGTTTGCTTTGGTGGATCAAGGCCCAAGTATTGTGCCTGAGCAAGTATAGGAACCTTATCCTATTCAGAAAGAAGTTTCTAAGGTACAAGAGCCTGTGTAGTTGCGTAGATCCACTAAAGAGAGGCAACTTGTTATCTTATCTGATTACATAGTCTATCTGGGTGAGCAAGCTATGATATAGGATATGTTGTGGATCCAGCTACTTTTTCATAGGACGTTTCTAGAACCATGTGAATAAGTGATGGGAAGCAATGAAGATGCAATCTATGAGGTATAATAAGGTATGGGAGCTTATTGATTTACCTCAACATTACAGGCCTATTAGTTGCAAGTGGCTATTTAAGACCAAGAAGGACACACAGGGTCAAGTTGAGCAGTTTAAAGCACGTCTAGTTGCCAAGGGATTCACTCAGAGAGAAGGAGTTGACTTCAATGTTACCTTCTCTCATGTGTCCTCGAAGGATGCATTTAGAGTGATTATGGCATTAATAGCTCATTATGATATGGAACTACATCAGATGGACGCTAAGATCACTTTCCTGAATGGTAACCTTTACGAGGAGGTCTATATAAAGCAACCTGAAGGATTTTAGGATCAGGATGCAACTGATAAGGTATGTAAGTTGAATAAATCAATATATGGTTTAAAGCAAACTTCCAGACAGTGATACCTAAAATTTGATGAGGTTTTAACCTCATTCGACTTTGTAGAGAACAAAATCGAAAGATGTTTATACTATAAGGTCAGGGGGAGCAAGGTCACCTTCATATTATTGTATGTTGACGATATCTTGCTCGCGTCAAATGATTTGATCATATTGCATAAAGTTAAGAAAATTTTGGCCAAACATTTTGACATGAAGGAATTGGGTGAAGCATCTTTTGTCCTCAATATACAGATTTACCGAGACAGATCTCAACACTCGTTGAGCCTCTCGCAAATACATACATTGAGCATATGCTACAAAAGTTTAATATGGCTGAATGTAGACCTGTTGTAGCACCTATCTCTCATGGAGAGAGATTATCTTTGGCACAGTGTCCAAAGAATGACGTTGAGAGAGAGGCTCTGAGGAATGTTCTGTATTCTAGTGCTATTGGTAGTTTGATGTATGCCTAGGTGTGTACTAGACCGGACATTGTATTTGCTATTAGACTACTAGGTCGATATCTGGCTAACCCAAGTGTAGACTATTGGAATGCAGTCAAATGGGTATTGAGATACCTAGAAGGTACCAAGTACTATACGTTGACATACAGGAAAGTTAAAGATTTGAACCTCACAAGGTATATAGACTCCAATTTTGCTATGTATCCAAATGATCGCAAGTCCATTTCAAGATACATTTTCATATTGGCAGATGGTGCGGTATTGTGGAAGAGTGTCAAGCAGACAACGGTTACTTCCTCAACCATGCATGCAGAGTTTGTTGCATATTATGGAGCTGCTACACAGGCGCGTTGACTCAAAAACTTAATTTCTGAGTTGTCTGTGGTGGATTCGATTGCTAGACCCATACGGTTGTACTGTGATAATCTTGCTACAGTGTTGTTCAGTAACAACAACAAGAGTATCATAGGGGTCTAAGTATTTGGAGATCAAGTAATTGACCATAAAGGAGCTAATCCAGAAGGGTGACGTTGAGGTGGAGCACATCAGGATTGAGGAGATGTTAGCTGATCCACTGACTAAAGGACTTCGCCCACTAGTGTTTGCTAGCCATGTATCCGATATGGGCATGTTGCAGTCCTTAGGCAGCAGTAGTTAGGGATCTCTGCATTTTTCTCCTTAATAATTGTATATTTTGTTGTATTATGACATTATGATTATTTATTAATAAAGATGATCATATTTTTCCTCAGTAATATATGTTTTGTATATAGTCATAATACATAAAGAGGTCTAAAGATTTGTGTTGATCTTAAGCATTTTAAAAGTTATTGGGCATTTATACAGATTGACCTTGAGTTTATCTCATTAAACATATCAAGTTTATATGGATATCCTTGAAGTTTTGTATGACATTAGGAGGGGGGTATAAGTTTTTTATCCCATAAAGGTTCTCTAATATAGTTTAGCATTCAGTTGGAGAACATAAAGGTTTTCTCTAATGTTGTTTGGCATTTGGTGAGAGGAAACAAGTTTTCTCTAATGCTGTTTAGCATTCAGTGGGAGAAAACAGGATTTCTCTACTGCAGTTTAGAAAAAAGTTAGAGAAATCAAGACCTATAGACGAAGATGATACATATTAGATCCTAAAGGTATCATCGTAGTCTGCCGCACTCCATTTTCCCATTCATGTTAGTGAGGTATTAGGTATTTGTGATTATATTGGACCTATGTCACACACACATGACGTATGTGTTTGATATTTTTCAGTATCGAAAGCCTTGCAAGACAGAATGTAGGACTTTCATTGCCTTTGGATCAAATGTTTTTAAAATTTATGGTACCAATATAGTAGCGTAACTTAACTGGATTTTCAAACTAATTTGAACTTGGTTAAAACTGCAATTAATAATTGTCCAAGGAGGAGATTGTATGACAATTTTGCCCTTGAGGGCAATTTTGTAATTTTCCTTTAAAGTGGACAGTTATTAATTGTAATTTTAGTTTTCAAAAAATTA
>JANIIA010000010.1:17064475-17075761 GCA_027478495.1 Erythroxylum alaternifolium | reverse complement strand
CGTTTTAAGCATCCCTAGTGGGGAATTCCTCCCCCGTGGGTCATGGGTCCAGATGTCACGTAGGACGTCGGGCCTGTGGGCCTGCCCGGGGAGGGGTTCTAGCATATTAGGCTGGTTGTCGTGATACTCGTCGCTCGGTCACTAGTTTCTGCATTCTTCTGGGCGGCTCTCTCATCTCTTGGAAGTGCAAGAAGCAAGTTACAGTTTCTCGATCGACAGCTAAAGCTGAGTACCGAAGCATGGGCTCTACTGTGTGTGAGTTGTAGTGGATTGTTTTCTTATTACGTGACTTTGGCATTGATGTTCCTTTGCCGATTCCTTTATACTGTGACAACTAGGCTGCTTTGCATATTGCTGAGAACCCGGTTTTTCATGAATGAACTAAGCACCTTGACATTGATTGTCACCTTGTTCGCCAGAAGTTTAAGGATGGTCTTATCGCTCCTACTCATGTTCCTTCTCGTTTGCAGCTGGCGGATATTTTCACGAAGCTTTTGCCTCTTCCTTCTTTCCGCACTCTTCTTGTCAAGTTGGGTTTGGTTTCTCTTCCCAACCTCCAACTTGAGGGGGGATGTTGACGTCTAGTAGGTCTTCTTAGGTTAGTTGGGTTTTATTTAATATACTGCATGTACATAAACTTACATAAACTTCTTCTGTATATAGCTGGGTTCTTCTGTGTAGTACGTTACGATAACTGTTAGTTAGTTAGCTTGTTGTTAGCTAGCTAGTTAGTTTTCTCTGTATATAAGTAGACTAGCAGACTCATGTTGTATAGTGATAGAGAACTTTAATACATATTTTACTCCAAATATTCAGAGTTTCTTCACTTTCCTATGGTCCAAACTTCGGTTATAAGAAGTTGGTCAAAGTTTGGCCTTGAGAGTCTACACCTAAATGAAGATGAGCTCTTCTTATATATGTTTACAGACATTCAAACCATGCAAAGGGTGTTGGAAGCTAGCCCTTATCTTATATAAGGAAAGACTTTACTATTGGTGAAATGGAGCTCTAGCTTAAGCCTTAAGGACGTGAAGATAAAACAAGTTCCTATATGGATTTGATTTCATAACTTAACCATTGAGTACTCGATCACCACTAGTTTGAGTCAATTAGTAAGTGCCATAGGACATCCTTTACGCTTAGATAAGCTAATTGATACCATTAGAAGAGCAAGATTTGCAAGTATTTGTGTGGAGGTTGAGATAAATGATGAACTTCTTAAGATTCTACATATAATGAGAGACTGGACAAAATGGTGAGCTGATATTAGACATCATTGAGATCATTTACCAGTGGAAGCCATTAAATGTAAGGAAAATGGTCTAGATAGAAATTGGTAGGAGATACCAGTTAGGTTATTCCAAGGAGCTCCTCAATATCCCAATGAAAGCTAATTTTAAAGTAATTTTGATCGAAACCTTAGCCATCCCATAAGAATAAGATGAGTGAGTTTGTACTAACCACCCTCCCCCAAAATGGATATGCGCCCCTTCAAGACTTGAGAAATATACGTGAAAATATTATAGATGATGCATTGCAAAATTTACCTTGCAAAAAGTATCAAAACTTCACTCCTTTAAAAGTTGGTACTCACAATGGAGAGTCATTTAGAAGGATCTTAAAGAGAATGTAACTAGCAATGAACTTCACATGTAGAAGAAAGCATCGAGAAAATTAAAGAGATATGGGCCTCAAGCCCTTGCTTCAATTATATGTTAGTAACCTGGAATGTTAGGGGCATGAATTGCCCTAAGAGGAGAAAATCAAAGCTTCTGGTCCATCAAGTTGAAACAATCAAATTCATGGTCTTTCAGTCAAATAATTTAGATGATCAAGAAATCAAATTAAAAATTAGGAATGGAGAAAGAGCTTGGTTTTTGTTTGAAAACTAGAATGATCTAGACCCTCTCCATATAATGATTTTAGGTTTGGAAAATATGAAGCTTTTCAACCCTTCTAAAGCTAAAGTCAATAGTTTAATCAATGATTGAATGGATTTGTAAAATGGGGGACATGCTCCCATTATAAATAATGCACTTACTTATAATCCTAACTTGAATTTGGTTGATCAACTTGAGTAGTTGTACCATAGATTGAAAATAATTAACAATAGATCATAGACAAACCTCATCAAATCTTTTAGTATTGAAGTTACTTTGTGGAAGCTAGTATGGTTCACTAATAGACCATATAAGACTTCATTCATCCCCTTATTGGTAATTAGAAATAGCTTAATAACGACAGACTCAAAGGAAATCACTTCAATCTAATATGTTTGCTCTACCATCTTTCTATGGAAAACATTGATCATCTACTCCATACTTGTAGTTTCTCCTTTGCTTTTTCTTCACATATGCAATATATCTTTTAATGTCTCTTCATGGTCTAGGTTCATTTCTTGGATTAAATAGACAAGGGCGATTTAACTGGCTTCAAACTTGTCATCAGTTATGGATTTTATACTGTATAGATGGAAAGAAATGCTATAATTTAAAAAGCAAAAGCCAACATGTACAACTATTTACTCAGTCCACCAAAGGACCATATAGTTAATTCTTATACACAATATTCCTTTAGGTATATGAGTTATTCTCTTTTCTCACTACAGAAGCTCCCTATTATGTAATTCAACTGTTTTGCTTACTTTGATCTGATTTTTAAGCCAATGTATCTTATATGACTCCTACCTGGTATTTTCTTTATGATCTTCTTCTATGATTGCATCTAGTTAGTGCTCTCCAAAACCATTTTGTTGTTGTTTTATTAATGCGTTTTACCTTTTTTTTCAAAAAATGTTGATAAGTTAAAAAGCAGATAACTATTTTGTGATTCCTAAAGTTCATCACAATTTTATAAGCATCAGGATAACTATTTTGTGATCCCTAAAGTTTCATCCCATCTTTATAAGTAAACATTAAAATTGTATGTTTTAATAATGGAGAAACTAATAAGGTTCTTGAATATTATTTGACTAAAAATAAACATTTACTATTAAGGTTTTTATAAAAATTTTAAAAAATTCCTTAATATTTTAACATTTATATGTTAACGTTTAATATTAAAAAGGCAACCCTTATTTAATAACATTGGGCTTATTACTAAGTTTTAATATATTAATACAAAATTTAATAATATATTAATAAATTTCAATATATTAAGTACGTTCCTAAATTTTAATAGATAAAGAATTGATTTATGAGTATTTAACAACATTAAATCTCAATATCTATGTTGTCGTCAAAATGTCAAGAGTTTATTCGCTAAAAATTAAAAATGTTAAGAACTTATCCAAAGATGCATAAAGGTTTCTTACCAAAGATAAGGTTATTTGAGAATCCTAAGATGACCATATGATATATTCTTCTGCAATAATAAAAGAGGTATATATATATATATATACACATATAGACATCAATTATTAACAGTTATTAATTTTTTTAACTTCTTTCTAATAATTTTATGAGAATTATCCTTTATTCTATACAAGTTAAGTCTGCCCTTGTATTAAATAAAGCAATAACAACAATTTTAAAATACTTAATTTAATATTTTTCTTATTAAATATTTTTGAGAGATTATTTAATTTAAAATAAAAAGGAAATTGTTAGATAATAAATGTTATTTCCTTAATTTTATTAATTATGAAAAGGTAGATTAGAAGAATTACACGCAAATTTCCATAGATATCAAATATATATATACACTAAAAGTTTACTCATTAATATGTATATATATATAGTAAACAAATTAATGAGTAAACTTTTAGTATATATTTATTAGTATTTCCCTCTTTTCTACTTAGTGATAAGTAATACTATGTATCAAATAATTAGACCTCAGTTCTCTTATATTACTAAAAATTAAATGGTTTTTCACATTTAAATTTGGAAAATAAGTCAATAACATGTGACAAACAATTTTGGCTTTTTAAGGGCCAACGTAATTAAATGGAAGATGGAAGATAGAAGATAGCTGATGGAAACCTAGCTAAAGGTTCAACTTTGATATCTTTAACTAGACCATGGAATATTGAACGAAGTTAAATGGAAAATAGTATGTAAGTACTTAAGGTTTTGAAAGTTAGAATTTGAAATAGCGCAGTGAATCCAACGTCGATTAGTATTTCGAGCTGAAGTTACAAGTGTTGGACATACATATACTTTTTAGTTTAGAAAAATTTTAAATGCTAAAAAAAAGTTGTTTTAGTTTTTAGTTTTTAAAGAAGAATTCATTCTTTAGACTTCGGTTACAAAGTAATGACGAAAAATAGTGGTATAATAAAAAATATTAATTAACCAAATGTTACTAATTTAGTAAATTAACCCAATTCTTAAACTAATTTAATTAATATTAAATTAATAATTTAATGTAATTATAATATAAATTATTTTAATGTAATTATAATATAAATTATTAATTTAAGTTGAGTTTAATTAAAAAAATCTAGTTGAATTATCTTGTAAGCAACATTTGATTGATACATATATAATGTTTAAGTTGCATCTATTTCATTAATGTTTTTTTTACGAAAGATTAAAACAAGCAATTTAAAAAAAAAATAGAAGAAATTTTGTCGTGAATTTTTTAAAAGTTTCTTAAATTATATAAGAGGCCTATGTCGTTTACCTCATAATTGATTTTAGCATTTGTATCGGGTTAGGCTACCCTTCCTTTTTGGAGCTCATTAATATATTCTTTAATTTTTTCAAAAAACTTTTATTATTAGCTATAATGTTTATTTGCAATTCATTTCCCGTTATGAATCAACATCGTATTAAAATTATAAGCTCGTATTAATAAGATTGTGTAGTAAAGCAGTTTACTTGACAAGAAACTAAAAAAAAAACATACTAGAAAATAGGAAGTCATACCAAAAGCAAATCACCCCTACAATTCTCAGGAACCATATGAAGAGTCGTTCATGTTTGACCTCCTTTAGGGCCAATCTCCATTTACTTTTATTACCTGAAACTGAACGCATGGCTACATCCAAAAGTTGATGGATGATGGAACTTTCAGATATAAAAATCCCTTAGGGACCAGTCCCATTTGCGCCTTAACCCAGAATCGATTCTATCGTATATATATGCAATCAGAAAATTCAAGAAGTTGTCATATACAAGTTTATAAGTACATGAATATATGTCCCACACACAGATACTGCCTCCAGGATATCGGAAAAGATGAAGAGGCTCTTTAAGCAGAAGTCACACACGCCACCGGAGCTCGTGCAGCATATGCGCGACATCCTCGTATTATTTGTCGACCCGACTAAAGAGGCTCGCGAACGCAAGCGAGAAGAAAAGGTTTTTCGTTTTTAAACGTTTTTCTTAATAATTTGGTTTCTAGGGTTGGGCTCTAGTTTTGTGTGATAGGACCATTGCAAATGCAAAGCTAAGCTGTAAATTTCAAAAAATAAGATCTAAATTGTCATGTTCTGGTGACAAATTAATAGGAAAAACTGAGATATGTAAGTCTTGTTGGTGGATAAAGAAAACGGAGAAGTTGATCGGTTATGCCTAGCGTTTTGTTGATACGGCAAAAAATGTTGACATATATATAATTTATCATACAAAACTGTAAGTTTCCCACATATAGAATGTGACAAATGAGTTTTCTTTGGGTTTCAGATGTCTGAGCTAAATAAACTACTGCTGCAAATGAGGACGGTTTTGTATGGAGACGAACAAAAGGAACCAAATTCAGAAGCTTGTGCACAATTGACCCAACATTTCTTTAAAGATGATTCTTTTCGTTCTCTCATACTTGGTCTACCTAAACTCGACTTGGGGGTGAGCTACAAACAGTTCGTAATCTTTTTAACAGTTGTATTTTTCTCTTGAACTTGAAACATTATGTTCCATGCACGATGTGATAAACAACTTTGTTTCCAGGCCCGTCGGAATGCTACTCATGTCATTGCAAATTTGCAAAGACAACGTGTAGGTGGAAGGTTGATTGCCTCTGACTATATGGAAAATAATTTAGATATTATGGATATTTTGCTATCTGGGTAAGATTAAGATGAACTAAGCTAATTTGTATTACATGATAATTCAGTATCGAATACGACCTCTCAAATCTTTTTAATAATTGGTTTGTTATGACTAGTTATTCAGACGATGACATTGCTTTAACTTACGGCACAATTTCGAGGGAATGCATACGCCACCAGGTTGTGGCCAGGTAAGACTCCTACTATGGGATTAATTATGCAACTTAGAACTGTGTGCTGTATTTTAGACGACCATTCATGAAATTCATCAAGAAAGACTGAAGATGGACATTTTAAAAAGAAATAAACACTGGCTAAGATTAATACAACTTCCGTAAATTTTTCTCACTTCGCATTTAGATGCATATAATAGCATTTATTTATTTTTAGACAGTAAGTTACTAAATTCTATCTATTGACAGTACTTACTTATTTCATTTTAATTTGATGTTCCTCTTGTAGAAGAATGGACTAAAATTAAAAAGAAATGATTCCAGCCACAAAGAGTACATGAAGAAAAGAACAAAATAAAAAATTGCTACGTATTATTCGAATAACATTACTTTTGTGCACTTGAATGATAGGATGTTGATTTTGATCTTACCAATTACAATATATGTCTAAAACGAGTTGTGTTATTTTTCCAGATATGTTTTGCAGTCGGAGCACATGAAGAAATTATTTGATTACATACAAATACCAAATTTTGACGTGGCATCGGAGGCACAAGCAACTTTTAAAGTTGAGACTTTTTCATGCCATCGTGTTAAAAAGTGTTAACTATCATCATACTTGCTTCTCAGTCCGCATTTGCCTCTTCTTTTACAATGTTAAGAATTTTATTACTAACAACACATTCTCAATTTACATAGGAGCTGTTAACGAGGCATAAATCTACAGTAGCTGAATTTCTTTCCACGAACTATGATTGGGTGAGTGCTTCAATCAACTTAGAGTTTTGTACATAGAAATCCGTGAAATACTTTTTAAGACTTTTAAGTTTTGATTTTAATAACTTTCGTGGTTTCGAATATGAGGGGTTTTGTTTTTTAAAAAGTTTCTGGTTTACAGTTTTTTGAAGAATACAATACGCAGTTGTTGCAATCTTCCAATTACATAACCAGACGGCACGCTTTGAAGGTGATTACATTATATTTATGTGTTTTGATATATTTTCCTGTTGATTATTGTAGTTAACCTTCAAATTATAATTCTGTTCTTCCTTTTATGGACACAAATGGGAGTGGGGTGTGAGGTTTCTTTTAAGTCACTTTCTGAAGTCTTTTATAATGAAGAAGATACATGTTATTAAAAATCGTAATGTTTAATTGTTGTTTTTCTTAATTTCAGACATAATAAAATTAAAATCTCTTTCAATACGCTCTATCGTGACTTATAATCTAAATCGTAGTTAATATGTAAAACATATCAAATACATGTATGTCTTTAACGACTAACAAACAGTTGTGCTTGCAAGATGTATAGATTTCAAGTATATTTCTGTAGTATGCATTCTCTTTCTAATATTGCTTTAGGTGTAATCTTAAGATAGCAAAGTAAAACTAAAAACATATAGAGTTTAGTCATGTTTATTTTATTATTTGAAGTTAAAACATTGTTGTTACGTAAACTTTCTATATTAGACTTCACGAACATAATATTAATTTTATAGAAATAAAACTTAATTATATAAATTTGTTAATCTTTTTTAAGAGTCATATATTTTTCAGTTCTTATATGATATATTATTGGATCGCTCAAATTCTGATCTGATGCTGCGTTATGTGAGATCGTTGGACAATTTGAGAATTTTGATGAACCTTTTTAAGGTAATCCCTTTTATTTCTTTCTTCAATATAAGTTGTGATTATTATTAAAAAAAAACACACATCCTTCCATTACTAAAGCTGTAACTTTTCTTTTTTTAAAAAAAAAACAGGATTCAAACAAGACGATACAGCTAGAAACGTTTCATGTGTTTAAGGTACAAAAGACAAAGGTCGATATTGTGGACTTTGATTCTAATTATACTGTCTAAGTTCTTGGTTTCTCTTTTTCTTATTTTTCATTTATAGTTATTTGTCATCAATCAACACAAATCTCCTGAAGTTACAAGTGTCCTCGTCACAAATAGAAGCAAGCTGCTTCGATTTTTAGGTGACTTTACAATTGAAAAAGGTAAGATAAAAGAAATGAATGAAAGATATGAAGAAATTTTAAAATTCTCAATACTTGTACCGAATTCTAATTTCAGATTATATATATATATATATGTTCCAGAAGATGAACAATTTGAAGCAGATAAAGCTCAAGTCATCCAAGAGATTGCTGCTCTGGAAATTGAAGATCGTTCATTCACAGTTTTGGAGTGTGAGATTGATTGTTGATCTTCTAATTCTTCATTTGCAACACTCAAATATGAAAACTAGTTAGCAACATATCATTTAATTTAAAGTGTATATTTTCCTCACAAAAAATTTAAAGATTTTCTATTAGATGAAAACTCAGTTTCAAATGCTATTTTGACATATGAAATAGTTCAAAAATCATTTTATCTTTATTTTCTTACAGATCTTAAAAATAAAATAACATATTATTAGTTGAGGGCTGAATATATTAAATAGATAAAGGGTTTGAAGTGCATTCATTTAAGTTAACGATCTATATTAAAACTTATTTTGATGTTATAGTTGTAATAAACTATAAAACATTTAGTTTCTTGTGTAAATTAATGTAGTCCGCAATGATTTTCCTGGGATAGTTTAGTGTTAACGTCGTTAAACTTTTGAGAAATTTCCAGAGATATTGGAAGGATTTGGAGTTGCCGAAACTATTTTTTTAAGAATGATGACCCGAATTATTGAATTTGAAGTTGAAGAAGCAAGATTAATTGAATGCTAAAGTGTGAAGAAGATGATATCTAATGGATTTTTAGCTTTCGTATCAGATTCTATGCTTTGGTGAGTCTTTCTTAAGCACATTGACACGTAATCTAAATTACAAATATGTTATTTAAGGCTTGGCTATCAACATGAAATTAGGATATGGAATTGAGTTCTGTTTTTCTTAAGTCATTTTGATAATTTTGAGTTAATTAAGTACTAAGTATTGCTATGTCAATTTTTATTATGAATTATCTTATTTGTAAATCATCAATAAGCGAACTGTAAACTAATCTAGTAAAAAGTGATAAAGATCATATTCGAACCCCCAATTTTTATACCGTTGTATATATATGTATTTATTTTCTATATTAATTTTGTTGCAAGAGATCAATAGCAATGAACGACATCTAGCTTACATTTCTAAAAACATTGGAGATTGTTTTCTAATACTAATTTTATAGTTTTGGTATTAAATTTTAAATTATTATAATTAATTTGATGTATGTTAAATGAAACTAACTACGTACCATCACTATGGGTTACTACTTACTATATAACTCAACTAAATTATTGTAAATCTAACAGGATTTAAAGGTTAAAATTATTTTGAAAATATAGGTATTAGTTTAAAAGTGTCTCAACTTTATACGTTTATATAAATAACTTTATAGAAAGTATGATCTATCATTTTTATATTGTATGATCTATCATTTTTATATTGTAACAAAGAAAATCAACTTCTTTTACGTGTAAAGAGAACCTTCACATTTCTTTCTTTTTTATACATCTTCTTTGTCATAGGTAAAGAGAAACTCTATACAACTTAATTGCTTTTTAATTATAACTCAAAGACTCCTATTTATTAACTCAATATATTAGAGGATCCATATATATGAATACAGTCTACGTGGTAGGGAAAAAAAAACCTCTAAAGGCTCACAAACACACTTCTAATCATCTAAGCTCTATAAAATCCTTTTATAGTTCAATTGTGATATATTTATATTTAAATATAACTTGAATAGTTATACAAATTAGTTATTATAACAACTAATTTAAGCACTTTGATTGGCTTACATCCACCATCAATTTATTAGGGTTTGGTTGTCCTAACAAAGATATTTGATCGACTAATGCCTCTCAAAACCCTAGTTTGGTTGACTGATCTTCCTAGTTCAATCAACTAAAAAGAAACACAAAGTTTTTGTACTTTGTCTGATAAATCTTCATTAGATTGACCTAATATCACATAGGCCAACTAAGCCATGAAAATAAAAGTACTAACACTTTACTCTTAATTTCGTTAGCCTATGTCTATGTTAGGCCAATTGATATGCTTACAAACAAATTAAAACATATCAAGCACCTATTTAGTTGACCTACTTCTTATGTAGGTTGTCTTTACATCTTTAGGTAGATGTTTCTTACACAAAAATACTCATATAATTGACTTATCTCCTAAATAGATTTGCTTAACAACTTGAAAACAAAATTTCACAATTCTCTTAGGTTTTCCAAGGATCAAAACCTCAACCCTTTGATAAATCTTAACTCAAACACACTCAAAAGTTTTTTCCCAAAAGCATTTTGAAAATCAAAAGATCTTTAAATTTTTTCCATCCTTTTAATTATGGTAAAGTATATGTAATATGTCCTAAGTATAAATGATCATAAAATGTTTGACCCCTAGAATATTTATAAGAGCAATTCAAAGGTTATAAAGAATTTTACATTGATTGAATTATGAGTGAAGTTTGATTAAATTGTATACGTGCCCCAGTTTACTCATTTCATTCTCTGAGGCTTATCTTAAATTGAATTTTCCATTTGATTATTATGCTCTTACATTGAACTTGTTCTTTCACATATTATTGACTTTTTGATAATTTAAAATACCAATATTATCAAAGATAAAAACATTAATAACTATTCAAAATCATGGGTAAATATTTTGTAGAAAATCCCAGTGCATGCAACATATACATACAGTTCAGAAAAATAAAAAAATTTATTCTGGGACTTTACCAAAGTGTAGGATATATATGCCTATAAAAGAAAATACCATTAAACCTAGGTGAAAATTCCCAATTCACATACATGTTCATAAAACACATTTATATAGGAATTCATGGCATTTACACAAATTAATCATTCATATAATAACCATGTACCTTGTGAGTAGTCTCCTTTGTTCTTCAATCTTCAACTCGTCGGGTTATCGTATCCACGCAAAAATTGGAGAAACTAATCGAAATCAAACTCTTTGATTTGGAAATGGCTAGAACACAGACAAGAGTGCCAGCTCTTTTCTTTGTTCTATAGAGAGAAAATCGTGTAAAGAGAATGAAGAGGAAGAAGATGAGAAAGATGAAGAGAGATGGACAATAATCGTGAAGAAGATGGCTT
>JANIIA010000010.1:17027090-17064375 GCA_027478495.1 Erythroxylum alaternifolium | reverse complement strand
CCCCGTTAGGCGACGGGAGTATATCTGTTGCATAGGAGAGAGAAAAGAAGAGGTCGGGATCAGTTCGCGTCTGCATTGTGTCTGTTCATTTTATTGTATTTTCCGCAAAATGTTGTATTCTTTGTAATCGAATATTACTGTGTGTAATAATTTTGAGAACTGAAAATGTTTGTAGTGTATAATTGGAAATGGGCCCAAGTGGCTAATAAAAGCTCTGTTAATTTCATTGTGCTGTATCAAAGGTTATAAATAAAATGAGCCAATTTGAGTATTCAACTTTCTGTACTTTATGATTCATCTTTGTAATGTAAAATGTTTTGAATAAAAGAAAAAGTGGGTCCAAAGTAATGATCATTGATAAGAGTATTAAAAAAAAAAATTATACCGACTTTGGTTTAGTGAAGTGATGTGACACGCCACCCTCGTGGGGCACAGATTCTGATATCACTGTCGATATCAGGTTCGGGTCCGACGGGAGTGGGGTGTTACAGGCACAATCTTTAACTGCTTCAATCGATGGCTTGTAGCATGCAAAGAAGCTTTTTGGGAATCTAAACATTGAAAACCCCTTTATCTTTTCTACCAACTCTAATGTCACTGGGAATACAAAAAAAAATGTTTCTTTTCTTTTTTAATGGAATATTAGGCGTTGAAATTTATTTATTATTTTTCCTGTAAGAATTGTTAAACATTTAATTAACATCTTGTACTAGTTACCATATATATATATATATATCATTATTTTATATTGCTTACCATATTTCAATATTTATATGTATTATCATTTTATTTTTAATTAATATTGATGATTAAGAATATATATTAGTTAACTTAAATTTGTGACTTTTAAAATCCTTCAAATATGACACTATCTCTTCTAGTAAATATAAGATTAGCTACATAGAAACAGACAATGAGCATTTTTCCTCCATTTCTAACTTTGACAAAGAGTTTATATTCATATAGAAATAAATAACTTCAGCTCCTATTAAAGCGGAACACTCAAAACATCTATGAGAACTTTCATCGAACAATTTATAGGTAACCAAAATTCAATGCAAACTAGCAAAAAGAATTATGTATTTTCCCATTCTTCGCCAGCATTAACACATTAAAAAAAACCATTCAACATTCACAATCAAAATACACAGAAGCAACTCAACAAATCACCCTAAAATTAACCATCAACATAGTAGGACACAATAACAATCAAACAAGAAAAATAAACCAGAACAAAAGCATAAACAACTTACCTCGATTACAATTGTTGGGAGACGATGGAGGAAAAAATGAAGAGAATAAGATGAAAGAAAATGAATGGACAAAGGGAAGAGAAAAGGAAAAGAAATGGCATGGGGGAGTGGAGAGTTTGAAACATGTTAGGGGGAGGGGAGTTGGGCTGGTTTAATTAACAAATGTTTAGACAACTTCATTGAACAAATGACGTCGTCTTAGCATTAATTGTTTTTAGGCCAACACATTTGGTGACGAATTCACAATCCATCACCAAATGTTAATACTTAGTTGAAGATTTGGTGACCAATTTACAAAATCGTTGCCCCTTGGATAAATGCGACATTGTTTTGCTAACAACATACCCTTCCATTTTATAACAATATATCATTTCATCACCAAATGTTCAACATTTTGCTACCAAAATCTGAAAGCATCGCCAATGCTACACTTTTTTTTATAGATTTTTAATTTTTGCTAAATTTTTTAAAATATCATAAATATAAATTAATATAGAAATTATATATAATAAATAAAATTTTGTAAGACCACATAAAATTATGAAATCATATATATTAAAAAATTAATAAAAATTATAAATGACATTTTTGTTCACTAAATTAATTTTTCCACTTACACAATCATTGTCATTAATATTAAATTTCATCTTTATAATGGGAAGATAGTTTCCTATTTTCTGTGGTCGACGAGTATTGGTCGACATTTTTTCCCACCTTCCATGGTTGTTTAACAAAAGCCTCCTAATTGTTTGATGAAATGCTTAAATGATGGCTACTTCTTCAATGAATGTTGATGTAAATATTTACATTTGATTGTACTACTTACAGTATACAGATGTATCCATCAAAATGACTTTATTTCAACGCGTAATGACGCAGTGATTGTATATAAGAATTAAAAATCAAATGGCTTAGACTGAAAATATGGTTAATTGTGTCTTTGTGGTAGACATAACAATATTTAAAACTTAAAACTAACAACCTATTACTCTTATTCTTAAAAGATCAAATCTTTTAGCATACACACATTTGAAAACAAATATATAATGGAGTAGCTCAAAACTAACAACCTAATTATTAAGATAATTTAAAGCTAAATCATAATTACACAACTATTATTATTAGAGGATTTTACAAGGGATGTTAAGAAAACTAGAAGCAATCATATTTCGGAGCTACAAAGGATGTTTATGCATCCCCTAAATATAGTACATACACACTTAACATTCTCAACCTTATCATGTGAAGTAGTCTCACTTGATAGATTAGTCAATTAACATTACTAAAATGTTGGAACATTCAAATAAGAATTATTCTATTGAATTTTCATAATTAAAATGTTAACATTAATTCATTGCAGAATGTTGACGTGGTGACTAGTTTCTAATGATGGAAATGAACTTCACAGGGAAGAATGTGGAAATTTTATCCAAGATAAAGGATAAATCAATTTAGAACAAATCCCATCTTCTTGCCTTCCATGATCAATCTTCTTCTTCAAGTTTCTTAGAATCATCCAAAATACCTCTCTTTCTTTATTATCAATATTTCATTTTCTATTATAAAGCTATTATATGAACATCTGATTGTATATAGTATTCGTTTTATTAAGCTTCCTTAAATTTTCAAGAGAACATAGATGGAAATAGAGGTTGTGGCGTTGTCCTGATGGTTTGTACAGGATTAGGGAAATCAGTTGTAACAAAATAATGGTCAATTGCAAAAACTATATATGTTAATCGTGACGTTTAGGGAGTTTATCAGTCGGGTATGCAAGTGTTCGAATTTGACTTCCTAATACCATTTGATTTATCTTTGATTGATCTATTCTCTCTACTCATTAACTAAAATGCTTAGTATGTGCAGTTCATCTAATACCGTTGTGCATTCTACATTTGAGAAATCGTTCATTGTATCTTTTACAAATTTATTTAAAATAAGTAAGTTGTTGGAAGACGGTGTAAATTCACCAGACCCTGAGGCACGATCTTTAACTGTTTCAATTGATAGCTTGTAGCATGCAAGGAAGCTTCCAAACATTGGAACCCCCTTCACTTTTTCTACCAACTCTAATGTCACTAGGAATCCAAAAAATAATTATTTCTTTTCCTTTTCATTTGAATATTAGGCATTGAATTTTATTTATTATTTTGTCTGCAAGAATTGTTAAACTTCTAATTATATATATATATATAATTATTTTATTGTTAATTAATATTAATGATTAAGATTATATAGTCATTAACTTAAATTTATGATATTTTAATCCTATATAACATTAAAATTTTAGGTATGATTATCTTTTTATGTCCAAAATATATTTACTTTTCAAATTTTAAAATAAATACCATGTTTTTATCAAAAATAGGTTTAAAACCTTGAAAACATTTCACAATTTTTAGATGCTCCATTATATTTGCATGAAGTTTTTATATGAACATAGGTCTAGTACTACTATGTATAATAGGCATCATTAAAGAATCATTTGTGTATAAATCCATAGATTTAAACAAATTTATAGAGTTTGAATGCATTAGCTATTTACTCAAAAAGTGGGACATTTTGCAACGATTCTTTGTAATCGTAACAAAATATTATCATTTAGTGACTATTATGTGAAACATCGCTAAATGCTAGACTTTTAGCGATGATTTTGTGTTTCATCACTATTAGTTACCTTTTAGCGACAATTTTTAATTCATCGATAAAGAAAATGTAGCCAAAAGTCCCTTTTATTGTAATGAAACTAACTAAAAACATAATTAATTATAAAATGAAATCCTAATTATTAATCAATAATACTAAAATAATCTCAATATAGCTAAAAAGTTCTTAAAACTTTGATTAGGCTATTTACGACTCTTTTAGCTTTACTCTATTTTAAAACTTGATTGATTTCCAAAGAAATATTAATTTCTCTTAGATTTATAATGAACATGAAAAGTGGCTTTTAGAAGGTCTTCATATCTCATCTTGAACCTTTTTCCTAACTCTTCTTTTATTCTCACTTTTTTGGCACTTTAACTTCATCCACAAATTCCTTTAAAATATTAAAATAATTATCTTGTCCCAAGTCTTTAATATCTATAAATGGCATTTTTGCATATAAAAATAAGATTTTGTTTTCATCTCTAACCCTAAATATAATTGACATTCAAAAATATTGATTATATAGCAATATAGCAAGGAATGTTATATTTGGAATTAGTGATTTTTCTCATCTTTTTTACCAAAATATAAAAAATTGTAGAAAATGAACCTATTAATTTTTTCCATCACATTCTCCTTAACACTCCTCATAATTTTTATCAATTTATCATTAAAATATATTATTCTCCTGGTAGGTTCTGTTTCTAATCTTTTTCTTAAAACAGTCGGTGTGGATATTGGGTATAGCTACCCCTTTTATTAATAAACCTGAAAATGTTCGAAGTTACATTCACGAAAAGCTTCGGAAATAAGGGCAGTCTTTTTGATCCAAAATTGCTAAAGCTTGTATGTTGCTTGGTAAGGTAGCAAGGCTAAAGGTTGAGGTGGACTGATGAGTTGCTGTGTGTTTTATCAAGGAATCTGCAACCGAGTTGGCTTATCGGTAGATGTGGTTAATGGAGTGTCCATCTGCAGCAATGTAGCTCTGGATCTGGAGGAGTAAAGAGTGGTAGTGTCATGGCCAAGTTACAATACCAGATAAGAAGGTCACTATTAGTTTGGAATTGGTTTCAATGTTTACCTGCCTAAAACCTAAGGTTCTACAGACATGGAGACCGTGTAATATTGCTTAGAGTTCTGCTTCCAAGCTCGTGCAGTAACCCAGCTATTATGCACTTGCATGGAGGACGATGCCCAGGTGGTTAAGAAGGACACTCCCTACTCTTAAGTGGCCTGAGTTGCCAAGCAAAGAGCCATCAATATTGAGTTTTAATCCTATCAATTGGTTCCAGTGGATCACTATGGGCATGCAGGTTGTATGTTGCATGTGTAGGAAGGTGAAACTTTGGAGAGCATTCCATGCAAAAGAAGCTAGTTTCAAGGGGTGGAAGAGTGTAAGGTGATTTAGGAGGTTAAATACCCATCCCAGCAGTGGAGCTTGTGAATTGGTTCAGTCCTCAAACAGTTTTTGATTCCTATCTTTCCATAATGCCCAGCGTATTGTCAATGTTAGTAAAGGAAGGAAGGGAATAAGATCTGATTCCTGTGTCCAACATATATGAAAACAATCCTACAAATCAGGCAGCAAGGCAATGTTCAACTTATCAAAAAAAAAAACTCCATAGGTGTTTGGCTCTAATGCATTCCATAAATAGGTGTTGGAGAGATTCGGAGTTAGGACAAAAGCTACATTTTGATGATAATTTGAATCTCATAGTTTGTAGCTTATCATAGGTGGGTAGTAGACAATTTTTAAGTCTCCACATGAAAACTGAGATTTTTAGCAGGATCTTGGAACGCCAAACTTTTTTTAGGTCATTTGTTGGTGTTTGCCATTGGCAGACTATGGCAAAGACTGAGGACACTGTGAAGATTCCTGACTGAGTGGGTGCCCATATTTCAGTATCTGAAGTGTCTGAGAAAAATAATTATCTCGAAGTAATCTCCTAGAAAAGGGCTGAATGCATATCTGATTCGAACAAATGGGTTCACCGCTTTTCTCCATTAGAAGAGCTCCAGAAAAATTTTGCAAAGGTGTACTCTAGATGGGTTAGGATACGCTTAGGGGGATTCATTGACATGGCTTACAGGACATGGCGGATGAGAACCAACCTACCACCCGATGATAAGAGTCGACTCTGCCAATCCTCTACTCTCCTCTGAATTTTTTCCACCATGGGCTGATAATAAATCAATTTGTTCCTTCCTTGATAAAGAAAGCCACCAAGGTATTGCATTGGTAAGATGGTTTTTCTAATTCCCAGGATATGTGACAGAACTCCTGCTTGGTCATTCAAGCAATGACTCAAAATTATGAAAGTGCTTTCTTCTTTATTCTTGGGCATTCGAGCAATGACTCAAAATTATGAAAGTCCTTTCTTCCTTATTAATGCTTTGACCCATATACTACTCATATTCCCACAGAAAACCACACAAAAGTTGTAGTGATCATCTAACTCCCCTAGTGAAGATAATTAGGTCATCT
Organism: Erythroxylum alaternifolium; assembly: GCA_027478495.1. NCBI lineage: Eukaryota > Viridiplantae > Streptophyta > Magnoliopsida > Malpighiales > Erythroxylaceae > Erythroxylum > Erythroxylum alaternifolium. The sequence continues at coordinate 17,057,988 of JANIIA010000010.1, read as the reverse complement.
GCGAAGCAGAGATATGTCACAAGGCGAGCATCATGCATTATGGGGTGAATCAGTCTTTGTCAACCAATTTCTTTAATCCACGACTGAGTGCTTCCGTGAGTAAAATAAACAGTAAAGGTGATAAGGGATCACCTTGTTTCAATCCACGTGAGGATTTGAAATAGCCAGAGGGAGAGCCATTTAGTACTTTGGAAAACCAAGAGGAGGATAAGTTGTTCATAATTAGGGAAACGAAGTAGGGATGGAAACCAAACCTTAGAAGCAACCTGCGCAGAAATGGCCAAGAAACCCTGTCGAAAGCCTTCATCATATCCAATTTTAGAATGATGTTGTATCCACAAGAGCGACAATTTAATTATTGGACCATCTCTTGGGCCAAGAGAATATTGTCTAATATGTCCTGACCATGTAGGAAATCGATTTACTCTATTGGAATTAGGCGAGGTAAGACTGGTGTTAATCTGTTACTCAAAATCCTGGTAAGGATCTTATTAATAAAGTTGCAAAGGCTAATAGGTTGGAAGTTGGCAAATGTTTTCGGGCTAAGTTTCTTTGGCAACCAAACCATAATTATGCTACTAATAATGTGAGGGATTGGACCACCTGCAAAAAATTCCTGGATAGCTAATAAGAGGTTTGGGGCTATGATGTCCCAACAAGAATGGTAGAAAGCTCCTAGAAATCTATCACTCCTCGGGGCACTATCTAGGTCTAAGCCAAACATTGCTTTATGTACCTCATCTAAAAATATAGGTTAAAGGAAGGTTGTATTGTCGTCATTAGTGACCAAGGTAGGTATTACAAATGAGATGCAATTATCGAGGTCAATGGTTTTCGAAATCCCTTCATCATGTAGGAGGTGTTGAAAGTAGTCCACAGTATGGTTTCAAATGTCCATATCTAAATCTAGCCAATGTCCTTCCTCATGTTGAACATGTGATATGCGTAGCTTGTTATGTTTCTCTAGTGTAGAGGCATGGAAAATTTTTTTGTTATGATCCCCATCCTGACTCATTGTTTCCAAAAATGTTCTTCATTCAAGAGGGCTTGGAAGTATGGTGCCTGTGCCTGGTTTAAATAAATTAAATCACAAACCGAACCCGAGATGTCAAAGGAGTGCTCCAATTCTTTAAGTTGTGTCTCTGCCCGATTGAGGTTTTCAAAGATATTACCTACTGTGGTTTTATTCTAGTTTCTTATAGCCACTTTCAAGCACTTTAACTTAGTTGCAAACCAAAACATGCCAAACAGTTCAATAGGTTCTGCCCAAGAGGTTCTAACCACATTGAGAAAATCTGGCTTTGTAGCCCAGAAATTTTGAAATCGAAATGGCTTTGGTGGACCTAAATTTAAGGTAATCACTTTTAAGATCAAGGCATTATGATCGTATGAAGAGCGTGGTAATACTTTGACTGAGCTGGCCATGTAAGAGTTAAGCTATGGAGAATTGACAAACAATCTGTCCAACCTTTTCCATACTCTACCATTGCTTCTTATGCCCGTCCATTTGTAGGTACTACTTGTGATGGGAAACTCAGTAAGCTCACAAGCAACGATGGCTTGTTGAAAGTCACGTATGGATCCCACATCTGGGGGATCGACCCAGGTATTCATTAACTGAAGCAATCACATTAAAATCTCCTCCTATGAGCCAAGAGGAGTGCGAAGAAGTTGAGTGGATGTGTTGCAAATAAGTCTGTAAGGTTGCTCTTTCCAACCTTGTAGGTTTTCCATAGATGGCTGAGATAAATGCGCGGAAAGTCCCAGAAGCATTTTGTACCTCTATGTGTAACAATTAATCCAAACATTCTTTCATTTACATGTTGTAGTCATGTTTGAAGAAGATCCATATTTTATTTGATGAGTTGCAGATGGCATCAGGAAAACCCAAATGCAGTGTGATCTCATCCAATTTATTGGGATTTACCTTCGGTTCAGATAAAGTAAGGAAAGTGAGAGAATGTACTCGAGCTAACCTTTTTATTCTTTGAAGTGTAGACAAGCTGCCTATTCCTCGGACATTCTAAAAGAGGCCTTTAATGGTCATAAAAGGTCCCAAATTTGTGTGTTTAGAACTGACTCCTCATTAAAGAGTGACTGAAGTTTCTTTTTATGTATGGTTTGCGACGTTTTTGTATTTTCCACTATTGGTTGTCTATCTCCTGTTGATCTGTGTTAGTCATAGGTCGAAGTATAATAGACAATACAGAGCTAAATTTTTGGAAATCCTTCATCTGTTAGTCACGATCTTGCTTGGGTTAGTCCATTTCCTCTTTTGAAAGAGACTAATCTGCCTTAGATAGTTGAGGAGGTGATTTCTTAGAGAAGTGAAATGTTAATGGTACTAGGCCATCTACGTTAGTCAACAAGTCACTATCCGATATTAGGGATGGTTGGCAGTCGGATCTTAAAGTGGTATGGGAAGAGTTACTATTGGTGTTTAAAGCTCGAGTGTGTCTTGGGTTTGTTTCTGTGGTAAAGGAGAAGGGTGAATTGGGGTCATCAGTTGGTTGAGACTCCGTATTTGATTGTGGTTCAAAAACATCAATGGCAATGGTGGAAGTCTCTGGATCTGTAAGGTCAGTTGGTTTTGTTTCTTGTGGTGTTAGTGTGGATTTATGGACAGGGCGATATTTTTGATTATGAGCTAGCTACGGTGGTTCGTTTCCCAAATTATGGTCCTTTTATATGGTTTTCTTCTCTTCTTGGGTGGGATGTCGCAACTCTGGGTGTTTAACTATGCATATTTCTTCATTATGGCCAATGTGCCAGCAAAACTAGCAATATGATGGAATAGCTTCATCAGCTTAGAATTTTTGCCAGAAACCTTGATTGTCACCTGTACCAATCCACACTCGTGTGGGAATAGGTTTTGTAACATCAATCTCAACTTGGATTTGTGCCACACTTAGTCTTTTCAAGTAGGTTATGGCTGCATCTAAACGAAGAGGTGTGACAAAGAGGGAAGCCAAGAAAGTTATGGTTTGTGAGTTGAAGAAGTGGGTCATTTTGGGAAAATTGAACCAAATGGGCACAAGAGGTGATTCCCACTGCACATGAAATTCTGGCATCCATTTGAATACCCTCATTGGGTAAGTGCCAATATACCACAGGATTCTAGAGTACAAACGCTGGAAGTGAAATTGATGATAATACAACGTGCGTCGAGGAGACCAACTAAATAATTATCCACAAAGTCATGCGCCTTAAAGAAGGACTGGACGTCCTTTATGAGAGGTCTCCCCCGAGAGAATTTCCCAACTATGGAAAACTTGAATGTACGAGTGATGTAGCTAATATATTCTGGAGAGAAGAAGTTAGCTATTTCTCCTTTGTGTGAACCTTTTTGTGGCAGTGTGGCAGTTAGGGGAATGGTTTTTAGGGATGGGACATTAAGGATATCGACAAAGGAGGGCCGGTAAGGGTCAAGTTAGCATATTATAAGACATTATGTTGATACTTGCTTATAAATCTACTAATTCCTTATTAATATAAACACTACCAATTATGAAAAAACTATTAAAGCTTAATAGGTTATACAACTTTAGTATTATAATGTCTTACAGGAATTTGAAATTGCATTCGTTTGAGTTTGTTTCTAAAATTTGCTCCTAAGAGTCTCTTTAGATCCTCCTCTTTTAGGTCTTCTCTACACTTCTATTATGTGTTAATCTCTTTATTCTTGATTTCTTTATACTCCTCTTAAGTATTAGTTTCTTATTTATTTCATTACATATACTAATTTTGTAAGGAAAATAATTCTTTGTCAATACTCCTTCACTAGTATCTTTACCTTACTCTCTTCTCAATTCTTTATATCAATCAACTCCTTATCCTTTAGGATAACCTCCTTCACGTATTCTCTAGAGTTAGATACTAATAAATGTGAAATAGACTATATTTAATTTTGTTTGTTTATTTAAGATTTTATAAATGTTTTTAGTACTTAATTTTTTCATATTATGTTTTTATGTTCTAATTGCCTTCATAGGTCAAGTAGAAAAGTGAAAGATTGAAACCGTACTTAAGGGACATAGCTATGTGGAGCTGCACGGTCGTGTCCATGATTGTGTAGTTCTTTGGTCCCAATTTCTACATGATATTCGAAGAATTAAAATAATATTAAGGGACACAATCATGTACACAGTTGTATGGGTGACCACCTCTACTCTAAAAAAACCCTAATTTTGAGCTAGAAAAGGTGAAAATAAAGAGAAAACAAGGGTGGTTTGTAGGGGGTTCATAGGAAGCTCAAGTTAGGCTTAAGGAAACAAAAATTGATGACCTAGAATGATAGAGAGAAAGAAGAACAAGAAAGGACACAAATTTGGAGTAGGTTTCCATTAATCTATAGTTGATTTCATAAAGACCAAAGGGATTTCATCATGTCTCTTTTAGTTTTCTAATTTTCCTTTAGTTTTGATATTATGTCTTATGAGATTATAAACTAAACCTTTTTTGGTTCTTGGATTAGATAAAACCTATGTTAGAACAAACTTGTGATTTTATGTTTTATTTAATACAATTTATTATTAATTCATTCTTATTCAATTATGTGTTTTAATTCTTAAATTAATATGTGCGAGATGTTATTTCAATGTATGATTTCATATAATTTAGATTCAGAAATCCTTATATATGAATAGAACTACCATAATTAGATGAAGTTACATACAAAGTTGCATGCAAATTTGGATATATGAATAGAACTACCACAGTGAAATTCACCAATCAGTTAATACAATCTTAGGGGTTTAAACTAAAAAAATATTTGAGTTAATCAATCAAGGATTAGGTGTTAATAATCTGAGAAAGATATTAAAATAAGATAGGAATTTAAATGCTCTAATGATTAGTAATTGAATTGCATCATAAAAAGGTTAATACTTAAGAAATATTAGGGGGACTTGAAGTCCAAGTGCCACTTTATTCTTTGCTTGTTTCTGAGTTTAATCTTTGTCCAAGTTATTCATTTCTATTGATTCATTTTAGTTTATTATTTTAATTTTGAATTTGATGAATAATTATTGCTATAATTTACTAAACTAGATAATAGAAAGATAATAAAAACTAGTAATTTTAGTCCTTGTGGGATTGACTTGTACTTACTAGTGATAGCTACAACTATACCATGTGCTTGTGGTAGAACACATCAATTAGATACTATATTACTAGGTAATGTACCTTGTGATCTCTCCGTTATTACCTTTATTAATTGACAAATATAAATTTTTAGATTCTTAATTGAAGCTTTATGATTTTGGAATTAAGGAGTAGTCAATTTCATGAAATCTCTCATTATCTCTTATAGACTCAACCACTTCTCTTTCTACTCAAGTTATTGAAAACCTAGAAGGGATCATCTTTGAGCTTGTTCATTATTCCATGCGAAAGTTAATTTCTCCATCCCAGATTGTACGTCTTATTTTAGTGATTATTTTATTTTAGAAACTTTCCATAAAATCAACTTGCTCTACTAATTCATCCATGAGATTTTCAACTTAGAACTCCATACCTTAGTGCCTTCCCCTATATAATTCATATTTCATAACTTAATTTGTTCTTAATGGTGTTTTAGAATGTCTAGGTTTCCTATTATCACCTCCATCTAAGTTGTAATAACAATCATGATGTCTATAATATGGATTCGTACTAATATATTCATTCATGTCCTTTCCAGCTACCATTGGTAATTTTCCATTGTCATCTCTTCTACGGATGCCAAGGTGGCTATAAAATCTTATTGTTCAGCATTCTTCTTGTTTACCTTGTAGAATTTACCAAACCATTATACAAGGTTTAGACTTACATCTATATAGAATTCTATAGTGTAAGACCTTATTAGTAAATCCCTATATGACCCCATATTTAATATAAACTATCATTGTCAATTTGCTAGACAGAATAGTGAAAAGTATTTTGAAAGAAATTTTTTGATAGGACTCCAATAAGTAATTGGTTAATGCAACCAACAGTGCTTATAATCTTTACTTCTCTTGGTCCCTTAGTATGAATGGGATTAACCTCACCTAATAATGTCTTTAGTTTTTACATTGATCTTAAATGTGCCATAAATCTCTAAGAAATTGATGATGTGTATATTGAGATCCTTGTTCCATAATCCATCAAATTGTATATTTTGTTGTAGCATCAGGATTACATTAGTCTTAATCTTAAAGTAATTAACATTTATCCCTAGACTTGCAATGCTCATTTACGTTCTTATAAGAGATGGTTTAGTGTATTCTATCATTATTCTGTGCTCCCTCTCCAAGGTTTCATAAAGTGTATTCAATATGTCTTTATTTTCTTACTTAGTTTGTGCCCCTCAATTATGATGAAGTGTTCTCTTAGGTATTGAGTCTGCTTTTTAAGAAAACAAGTTATCAACTTCCTATCATACACTAAGTATACACCTAAATTCAAAGTTAAATAAAGCATAATATGAAATAAAAATTATAAAATAAAACTAATAAAAACAAATATACAAGACTAAAAAAAATGGTAAGTGTATTTCTTGAAACTGCTTTCTTCCTCAATAATGACGCTAAGAATTTAATGAATTTTAAATACAATCTCTCTTCTTTATCTAAGTTATAAATATCTTATTAGTAATCTATAACCCACAACTAACGCAAGTTTATATTCTAATAGCAAATAATAAATTAGTGAGTAGGATTCAATCTTTTGTGGATGCATTATAAATTAAAAAAACTTAAAACTATTAACTAATCTAAACTAAAATAATAAAGAAGTGATTTTTATGGATTTTTATTAAATTAAATGTATAAAAACTAATACCTAAATAGGGTAATAAAAGAATCAATAATAAGGCAATTTTATCACAAGGGAATTCAATAAAAAATATTATTGTTTAGAAATGTACTTTCCCTAGTCTTACTTTTGATTTAATGAATTATTTAAACATAGAATGGATATATTCACTAGAGTTACATGATCTCTTAGGCTTTGAAATTATAGTCTCTTAAACTGCAATCTTTTACTCTCTAGTTGGTTAACCCATATTTCTACTATTATTGACACCATTTTGAATGCACTATGACCTATAAAATCCTATGAAATGTTTCACCTTAACATTAGAAAGATTACATAGGTCTCTCTTAAGCACCCTATTGAACCCCTATTGTCTTAACTCATGGTTCACCGTCAAGAAGGCTCTCTCAAAGTACCTACAAGTAAATTAAAATCAAATCTAATTACTAACATCACTAAATCATGCATTAAAGTCAATTAAATACAATTCATATAAATATATCTCATTCTTAAATTAAAATTAATCAATCCATTCAAAATTTAAAAAAAAACTAGTTTTTTCTATCTAAATATAGAAATGTTTAGCCACTAATTTTTGTCATAAGATCAAAAGTAATAGATAAAAATAATGAAAAATGATAAACATATGTTTAGATGATAGTCCTGATTTCGCTATAAGTTTGATTTATTAAGATGGTATTTGAAACTTAATTCTTTGATGTAAAAAACCTAAAAATTAGCCTTCTGATAGTTTTGAACCTCTAATAGCTAATTCTAGCCTTTAGAGGGAAAAAGATGTGTCCAAGATGTATAGTCTATAGAATTCTTTTGATAAGTGCTAATTACTCTATGTTTTGATTATGATTTTAAGAGCATTTATCTTTTTTTTATGATTTATATAGTGATTTGTACTCCATCAAACTTATAATTTGTTCACAAGCCTTATTTTAGCTCTTTAATGAAGAAGGAATTAATTTCATCAAGCTAAAGCAATATTAGAGAATTTTTAGATTTATTTTAGATAAACATAGGTTAAATGGTCTCATGTCCACTAACATTGCCTAAAAATAGTACCATGCTCTTATTTGTATAGCTTATTAGTGCATTTTGTCTCTTCAATAAATTGGTACATGAAGGAATATAGCCTTAACATGACCCAGAGTTTGCCTTATGTTCAACTCTGGTTCATTTTGCTTCTCCAACAACTTGCTACATAAAGGAAAACACTTCGAACATGGTCTTATCCTTAATAACACAATCCAAACATGGACCTAATTTTTTTCCTTCAAGGCCTATTTTTAAAAGATATACCCTTAGATGCATGATAGAAGAGGTACGAAGCCAAGATAGTGTTAATAGTCCATATTAGCAAAGTTTGATTATAAAAAAGAAGCCAAAGGAGCAGTGAAGCAATATGAGATCAACATAGGCTTGTGTTGTTTCCTTTTTGGTCAAAAATTTAAGGTTTCTTATGATAAAAAAGACAAAAGGGGGGAGGAAGAGAAGAATGGTAAATTATTAGAGGTCAGGATGAACAAAGAACGAGAAGATGGCCAAAGTAGTAACATTAAAAAGTAGCTTTAGAGAAAAGAAAGAAGCTTCATCAAGATTTAATCAAGTCTATCGAGATTCAAGATCCATAAGAATGCTATATTATTTCTTATTTTCTTTATTTCTTATTATTATTTTTTTACTTTGATAAAAACTCATGTAAATTTATGGAGCGAATTAATGCATTCTTAGGGGTTTTGATTAGAAAGATATTTCAATCAATCAACTTTAGAATAGGAATTAGATGTATATAGAAATTGCAACCTTGAAATTCCTAAAGGAATAAGAAACTAGGTCGATCGTTAAATCAAGATAAATTCAAGCATAGGAAATGTCTAACGGTATTTTACATCTAGATCTTTATTATCAACTGATTTTTTAATTCTTGTCTATCACTTTGATTGGCTTTATTCATTATTTTAGTTTTTATTTTTACTTTTTAAAATAAAATTTTATTATATTAGATAATTAAAAGATAGTTAGTACTAATAATTATAGTCCTTGTAGGATTGACATTCAAGATCATTAAAAGTATACTATAGAAAAAGATAGGTGCACTTGCTTTAGTGATTTATTTTGGTATTATTTTATGTTTCAACATATACAAAATCATAACCAAATATCTTAGATGTCATTTTTCGGGACTAGAATATTAAAAATTTAATTTTACTAATCTAATCATTTTTTTCTTTATTCTTTTTTACATTATTTAAAAACAAAAAAATATTTCTTGAATTGTGGTTTCTTTAATCGGGGACTAGAATATTAAAATGAAAGACAAAGTGGATGTCTTTTAATTCAACATAATGAAGAGAGGTGTGTGGCAAGGCAAGTGACACTTGTCACTTACCACATGTCACCTCCTTGTGGTCTCCACTATGCTCTTTTAACTATTAGTCCATTTGTCTCCTAATTTCTAATCCAAGTGTTACCCAATTTTCAATGTCACATGCCAATAAATCCTAACGTCACTTATCAATAATTTGTATTGCCATTTGACACACCATTTATCAATTTCTCACGCTGCCTGGCATTTTTCCCAGACCAAAAAAAGCCCATAATTTCTTAAATTTCTCAAAGTTCCACCAAAATTCTAAATTAATATTTATACTCACCAAATCAATTTTCAAGACAAAAATATGCACTATTCACATCATAATCACTTTAAAAATTTATATCTCGGAATATGTCAAATGAGTGCATGAACAGTCATTGTAATATGTACAGAAAAATCAAATTCACGTATATGTATGCTATTATTATGCATGAGCATGAAATGCATTTCCTAATTTCTCAATACTATCTTTCATGTCTAGTATTATAGGGTTCTAACCCTTAGCATGGGAAAATGGGATAGCACAAGTCATGTACTTTAAATAACAAAATCAAGCTAAATTTAAGGGAGAAAGTATATGCAGTGACTTTGACGAGTAGAAGCGAGATGAAAGTTGAATAGAAGGAAATGGTTATTGCACAAGAAAAGAAGGACAATAAGGAGGAAGAGAAAGAAAAGAAGCATAAGGAATAGAAGCTAAAGAAGGAAGTAGTCAAGGAGGATAAATTGAAGATTCCATACCCGAGTAGGCTTGAGATAAATAGAAAGGACAATAAATTTGGTAAGTTTTTGAAGTTTCTTAAGCTATTACATATTAACATATCTTTTTTGAAATAATTTCACAAATACCAAAGTATACTAAATACTTAACGGATCTCCTTTTTAATAAGAAGAAGCTCGAGGAGTCATCAATGTTGACTCCAAGAGAAGAGTGCTCCTTCTTCCTATAAAACAAGCTACCTAAGAAGTAGACTTATATCATGCAAAGAGAAGAATGAGAGACAGACATCACAATTTAAATCAAACATAAGGAAGCCAATGAGTCCTTAATTATAAAGGAGGGTGGAAGCAAGCCTTTGATTATGGATATAGGATGAGTGAAGTGCTTGAGGAGAAGTCTACTTAAAAGACTCATAAAGAAGTCTCTGTTGGAAGTAACCCAATATTTAGGTTTTTTTTAATTTTAACTTGGTAGCTTTTAGGATTCTTAGCAATCATTTTATTTTTTTCATATTTTTAATCTCATAAATTTAAGTTTAGTTTGATGTTCTTTCACTGTTAGATTAGGATTGCCATACTTGGGATGAGGCTTAATGATTGTATAGTCCTGAGGTAAAGAATAGATTTCACCAGTCTTGAACATATATTAATGGCAATAGAAAAGGTCAAAATTTCTTTTAGTATCAAGGTATTACTAGTTATCCTTACCTCTTTCCATTGTTTTCTATTTTTTTATTGATTCTGCATGACATATACATTAAGAACAAGGTACACCTTAAGTTTTAGGGTAGGGAACTAACTATTATGCATATCAATTTCATTATAATTAGCCTAAAATGACCAATTCTGGGAATTACTTATAGAATATTCATCAAGATGATTCATTATATGTTTGGCTGTTATTGTGATTTGATTTGTTTAGGTAAATAGTTATAAACTTTGATGATTATGTTAATTTTGATTTGTTTCATTAATTTTAAGAATGGATACTTATTTTTACTATGATATTTTTTGTATAATATGTACATATAATTAAGTAAGTTGTGAATTCTTTTAAAGCAGTGTTGTTATCCTAAAAAAAAGAAAATTTTTTAAATAAGTGATAATTAAATAAATTAACGCTACTAGCTTTACATTAAATAAAAAGTCTGAAGTTAAAAAGTGGTGTTAATAGCCAACTAAGACGGTAATATAATTAAGAAATCGACAGTATTAATGAGAAGGTGTTTAATCGCACATCAAAATATTATGAGAATATTCAAAGAATTTTTAACTGCTTTTATATGCTATTTAAAGTTTGTATTTTACTTTTTATTTTCAATAAGGGGTGTGAAAATATTTAAAAGTTGAAGCATATTTTTATTTTATACATTAGGTTAGATTTTAAAGATTAAAGGAGTATAGAGCGAATTGAATTGTTTTATGACTTATTTAGCTAAATACATAATAATTTAATAAACTTTACAATTAAATCAATAATGGAGAATCTTGATTAATGTAATTGATTGGTTAAATTCTTTCCCAAAATTTCCACCTATTTAAGTTATAAGTAATGAGGTTGATTTGCTTAAGGATAAGAAAATGCTTAAGTGTGAGATAATTCTATAATCTTTAATTAGTCTATGTTGTTAGTATAGTTTTGAGAATATTTAACTTATGTTTTGATGATTTCTAAAGGACTAGTTACTTATTATGAGGCCTATAATAAGGAGGATGACAAAGTAAAAGAAAATTCATTTAGAGTTTTTGGTTCAAATCCAATTCGTTAGCATATTTTCAACAAAGGAAGTCTAAGGAGTGGTTGATATTTTGTCTACATACCTTATTTTAGTTCTCCTATGAAGAAAGATTGAATTCAGGTAAGTTAGAACCAAGTCAAAGAATTTTTTATAGAATGACATAGGATGGACATAAGTTAAACATGATACCATGTCCATTAACATAGCCTCAACAAGACACCATATTCTTGTATATGCATTGAATTCTACCTCTTAGACAACTTGGGACAGAAGGAACATGATCCAAATCTGGTCCCATGTTTGCCTCATATTCCATCCTGGTGTAGTCTACTTCTCTGACAACTTACCATGTGAAGGAACATACCTCAAACATTATCATGTGTTTAGTAACATGGCTTAAATACAAACCCATATTTATATCTTCAAGACCTTTTATAATAAACCTTTAAGCATGTGATAAAAGAGGTACAAAGCTAATATGAATGCAACATGGTCCTACGTTGATGTTCCATGTTAGTGGTGTTTGGTTATGAAAAAGAAATTGAGGAAGTAGTGAAGCAACACGGAGTCAACATGGACTTGTGTTTGTTAAAATTTTAAGGTTTCTTAAGATGAAAACGTAGAGACACATAGGGAAAAAAAAGGGAAGATCTATTTAAGAGGATCAAAGGCTAGCCAAAAGGAAGAAAAAGGTGAATTCTAGGAAGCAGGGATGATTAGAGAATGAGAGGATAACTAAAGAAGTCAAGGACACATCAAGAAGGAAGAAACCTTGGAGAAAAAAAAGAAGCTTCATCAAAATTCAATCAAGAATGTCAAGATTAGAGATCTATGAGAATGTTATGTTATTTTTGGTTTTTTTTTCTTTAGCATGAACTAAATTGAGATATAGATATAGGTAGGATTAACCCTAGACCTATTATTTTAGATTGATAATTTGATTTAATACAAAATATTTTTTTTTTGAAAATCTATTCTTGTTTACTTAATTATTATGTTGAATTCAAGTAGCAAACGTAAAAGATTCAATATCGGATTTTATATATAGGGATTAAGAAATGATATGTATGATTAGATTAAATCATGAATAATGAAAGTTGCATGGAATCCTAGAGATAGAACTATATAAATCTTGTAGGTTAGTGTCAAATCATTCAAAGGAATTTGCATTGTGAATTAATGTTTTTTTGAAGTTTAATTAGAAAGAGATTTCAATCAATCAACTTAAGAATATGGGTTATATTTCTTGAGAAAGAATATAATTATAACCTCAGGATTCCTACTATTCCAAAAAATTAGGATTAATCATTAAACTAAGATAAATTCATTCATAGGAAAGGTTCCAAGAGGATTCTAAATTTCTATGTTTGTTATCCCCTTATTGTTTTATTCTTATCTGTCTCATTAATTGATTATCTCAGATTTGTTATTTTGTTTACTATTAATTTTTCGTTTTAAAATTAGTCATTTATGTTATTATATTAAATGATAGAAAGATGGTCAATACTAACAGTTAAACTCCTCGTAAGATCAAAACTCAAGCTTACTGAAACTAAAATCAAGCTTTCCATCTTCTAAAAAGTAAACACAAAAAGCAATAGCAGCAGGTCAATTGGAATACCTTGGTCTACATAAAAAAATGCAATAACCTTCTTAAAATGAAGTTAGAATTAAGAAATGGAAAAGGAATCATCAGTCATTTAGAATTAGATGAATACTTTTATTGATCTAGTCATAGGTCTTCTCGTTGCAAAAGATGTCATAAATTTTCATAAAGATAGGTGCATATTTACTTTTCTTTTTAGGGAGAAAAAATGGTAGGAGAAAGAAAAAGAGAGAGAGACAAGAGAAGATAGGGGAGAGACAAGACAAGAGAGAAAGATAAACTTTATTATTTTCTTTTTACTTTTTAGCTACTTTCTACATAGTATATACATTTTATAAAAGGACCTACAGCAAAGATGACACATATACTTTTTGTAACGGATGGTTGAAGAAGTTAATTAGAGTTGAAATTAAACATTTATAAAATCTTAGCATTCTTTTTTAATGTTTCCAAATGTTTGGGTTTAAATTGAACTATGATGAAAAAGTTATAGAGTATTTCTGCATTTTAAAATAGGTGTATCCAAAGTGATCCTCAAATTAAAAGAGAAATTATTGCTTAAAAGGGTAAGATTAAAAAAAAAAAAGCTAACAACATTAGCCAAAATGAACTTTAAACAAAATAATATTATTTCTTAATAGGTGTTATTTGGTAGTTGAAAAGTAGTTATTACTGAAATAGTGTTTATTGTGAAACTGCAATACTTATACGGCATGCACATTTTTAGTGTCTTAGATTAGTCTTTAGTGGAAAAATATCAATTAGTGCGAATAACTTATGAACATAATTTTCATTAACTTACTCGCTAGAAAATAAAATTGAAAAATATTTTGGTTTTGGTAAGAAAAACTTGTCAGCCATCATGATTATAGTTAAATGTTATTGACATCCTTCAAACGGCTAAAGGGTTTTAAGGTGGTATCGGTGTTCTACATCGGATGGGGTCCCTATTGCTCGCCTTTTGAGCTTAATCAAAACTTATCTAAGTAGATTAAAAATAAAATTTAACAGTATGAAATCTGTAAAGAAATAAGTATAGTATATCCATGCCAGAACAAAAATAATCATAAAACAACCCTATCTAACAACATAACATGCTCTACAGAACCAAAAAAAAAAAGTAATCGATACCCTCAGTCATCGTAGTAATAAGATTACAAAAAGAGAAATAAAGTGGATCTAGTGAGTGATTTTGGGTTATACAGCCTGCCGGGAGCTGTTGCCGTTGACATGCTTCTGGTGAGAGTCCTCTGTTTTCTTCCTATTCAGCACAATCATCCAAGTGGTTGCTTCCAGAACTGCCGCGACAGCTGCCAAGAATATGAGCACTCCAGTGTATGCCCTCTTCCATTTCTTTTCTGGGTTCAATATATCAAATCCCTCATAGATGTTAATGATGCTCAAAATGATGGTGGAATACCCGATTGACCAATGGTAGAAATTCCAGTACATTCTGTACTTGTGGTCTGGCTTTGGCCTCAAAAGCAAAGCAAACACCTGTAGATATGAACGGAAACATTTAGGCAAGTGCTGTAATTGATCGCTTAGGTATGAACACGCACTCCTAACATATCGAATTATTGGTCCTAAAGAACCTAACCATGTTGACTATGTCATTTTTTTTTAATTTTCAATTTTGGCTTTCCACGGCTCTGAAAATAAGTACGAGTTAGAAATCAAATTGATGAATTACCTGAAGAGTGGCGAGGCAGAAAAGGGTTATTCCAAGGTTCCTGTGCTTATCATACTGTACGCCCGGAGAGTCACTTCCAAGTTTAAGACCAGTTCCCCATCCAGCAACGCCAATAGCATATGCAGAAATTTGGCAACCGACATGTAGGTAAAACCATGCTGGCCCTGCTGACTTGAACACCTTCAGGTACCTTGCTATGATTATTCCAAGAGGCATCAAAATTCCCCAACTAACTGCGTTCAGAACGCCATGAACCTGTTCAAAGCCAATTCAATCACTTGGTTTGATGATGTACGTAAACGCATCGACAAAGAATTCTGATGATGAAAGTTCATCACTAATCATTTAAGAAAAAAACTTACGTTTCTCTTTTTGACTCTCGAGTTACTTCCTGCTGCTGCTGTTCCTGTCTGAAAATCTATGGTTCCCACTGCTTGCGTATTTGCTGAAGCCATTGCATGTTGACCTGGAACGTCGCTCTGCACAGGACCTTCTTGCCACACTTGATTGGTGGAGAGCAAGTTACTATTAAGCTGTAGAGTTGCATATATTATCATATCGCCGTTGGTGTACTCTGCTTTAAGGCTAGGAACTTCAAAACTCAAGTTACTCTGTTGCATCGTAGGTGATGCTTCTATGCTTGAAGTGTAGGCACGCACAGAGCCATTTGAGAATCGGTAAGCTATGAGAGCTTGCGTACCAGCCATCCTTTGGCTGCTTGGATTGAGACCCCATGCGATCCAGTTAGTAGATAGTGATCCACTTCTTCGAAACGCCACATCAACTGTGTTGTTTGATGGGTATAGAGTATAGTGCAAAAAAGAGCTCAAAACAGGAAGGCTAACACAAGTTGTGTAGACTTGGTTACTAGAGAAACTATAGCTTCCACAAGTTTGTGCTAGAGATGGAACACATGAGAAGATTCCTAGGACGCAAGAAAGTAACAAGATCTGTATAGTTCTTCCCATGGTATTTTAAACCAACAGAAACTACCAAAGTTTCAGAGATAAGCGCACAGAAATATGATCACTTCCAATGAAACAAGTTTTCGGTGCCTGGGCGAGTCTCAAAATGAATCTGTGACCTGTTTCCCTGAAATGGGGATTCTTTTTCTGACTGGAGGTGGTGGAACAATGAATCGAGAAGCTTGATATAAATAGATTAGCTGCCAAGAAAACAGAAGTCTGAAACGTAACAGTCAAACACAGAGCAATAGGCTCTTTCCTTGTTATGTGGGTTGCGAATTTTGACCCATTCTTCCAAGGCATGCGCAATTTTTTTTTTTTTTTGTCGAAAGAACGTATGCAATCTATATTACTACGCTTTTCAACAACCAAAGGAATAAACATTTTCATTTCCGTTGCATAAAAAAAAAGGAATAAACATTTATATATATAAAAAGCTTGAATATGATTGCACCATTTTCTCTCCAGTGAAAACAAATGCTCAAGGCTTGAGCTTTACATATATATGTTCGTATACGAAAAGAAAAATCAAAGAAACAAGCTTTTGTCAATCATATTCAAGCTTTTGAAAAATCCCATTTCTCGACTGGAAAAATTGGAGTCCTTACGAAAATAAGAACCGTCTAAAGAATATTGGGATATGAAAGTGATTTTATTGATTCATCTAATTTATATTCTGGATACAATCAATCACAGGTGTCGTATATTTTAATTTAAATAAGAACTAAAACCTTTTCTAATAAAGTTTGATATTTTCAATTTCTGAGGTATAAGACAAAACTTGGACGGTTGTGGCTTAGGCTTACCGCTTCTTCCTAGATTGGTTCTCCGGGACCAACCACTCTAGGACGTTCACACATGCTTTTGGAAGCTGTGAAGTTTCCAAGAAGGATGGTTGATACATACATACATGTGTAAACATTTGAAGGAAACTATTGAAAAAATCCACAATAAAAGAGGAAGCACCAAGTAAAAGTTAAGTAGATGTGGTCCCACACGCTAAAACATGAAGATGTCCACAACCAAGAAGAATCAAATAATCAACGATCCAACTACCCCCAAGTTGAAGAAAAGAAAATTGCCCAGACCTAGTCATTCAACGCTTTGGTAAAATTTTAAACTAAAACTGATTTAGCAACAAGAAGAAGAAATAGTTTGTCGTATTTATCAAATTTTCTACTTTGCAAAATTTCGTACATGCAAAACTGCATTTTTATATTTGGATAGACAGTTGTCACAAACTCTTTGTGTATTATATTGTGCGACATCAGTCGTCTCTGACCAAAAATCACCGTTTTACGTCAGGGTTCCGGTGCCCAACTTTAATTAACATTAAATTCACATATAACGGAAGCAAACATTGCATCACATGCAAAGCTGCAATTATATAAAAGAAGGCGAGATATATAATAACCGGACCTTCCCCTTTTTCCATTTACTAAATTTTTTTAGAGAAAAGGTAAAGATAGTGGACAAAACCCCCACCCTTTTGCTTTTCTTAAAATACTTGTTCTCTTTTCTGTATCATCTCTAAGCTGTATACGTCATGTTTGAGACAGGTGCGAGGAAAGTTCAAATACACGTTTGGGTGTGGAGCGCGGAAGAAAAGGACGGAGGAGCAAATAATAAAACAAGTATGGATGTGGAGTAGAACCCGGTCTTCCAGTTTCCCAATCGCGCCCAACAACAGCTTATGGCATTAAAATGCTCCAAGATCTTGTGAAATTAATTGGGATCAAATTAGAGTTGTAAGAAAATAATTTTTGATCGAGTCACTTTATTAGAATAATTTAAAATAATCTTCAAACAATAAAAGGATTAAATATAAAATAAATTTAGATTTTCTATAAAAATATTCTTTAATAAAAATGTTAACCACTCAATTGAAAAGTTTTCTATTTACGAAATAAGAAACTATAATTTCTAAGGAGGAGTCGACATAGATTATTAGATTTTTTTAGGGTTTATCCCTTATTATAGAAAAAGACTAGAGTTTATCAAATCTAGTTAAGATTAAACTTTAATTTACAATTAAATTATATTTTAAATTTAATTTTAATAAATTCAAATATCTTATATTTGGTTTCTAAAATTTCTTAAAATTCTTAACTAAGTTCAACTTAATTTAAATTAATTTTTTCCTTAATTTATTTTCAAATTTTTTAATTAAATAATTTATATTCATAAATTACGATTGACGTCCAAAAATATGTCATGGTTACTCGAACATTTGGTTTAAAATGTGTTAGCCTTGTAAAGGCATAAAGTTGTTCAATTACAAAGCCATTCTAGAACTGTTCAAAACAAAACTCATCATAATATATCAACATATCATCACCTGCATGCCATAAAGTTAACAACAATATTATGGCCATTTACTTGAGCAGATTCTTTTCATCCTCATATGTTTAGTTCTGACTTCCTTTTGTGTCTTCTTCTTGACAATATTCTCTAAGATTTGAAAGACATAAGGAACCTTCTTTTAACCGGTTGTTAAAGTATAAGGATGCCTTCCTTCCATTCACTATCCTGCATTCGTTGGATTTAGATAAAATGTATTTCATCTTGATAAGTTGCAGTATGACGTAACAATAATTGATGTATTTGTTCAATTTTCATAAACTCCTCCCTCACAGTATATAGTTGTTTATCTGTCTTGACCATTGTGTGTTTTCCTCTGTGAGTAGTCTTTATAACCTTTTGGCAATCATAATTTTGTTGTTTAGGGTAACTATTCCTAGACCACTTTCATTGAGAGCTTTGCAAGTGTCTTGTTATTAAACATTTGTCATTGTTCTTCCTTTCCTTCAGCCTCCCTATAGGAAATATCTCATGCTTTCCTCTATGAACTTGATTATACCTTTGGATAGCTTTATATTTGTTGACTAGTACACATGTAGTGAGCTCAATATTAATTTGATTCACACCAACCTACCCTCATATGATAAATCTTGGTTACACTAGTGATTAAGTATCTTTTAAATCTTTTATATCAAGAAAGCACATTCCCTAAACGTCAACCTCTTTATGGAGACAGGTAAACCAAGATAGTTAAAGGAAGGCCTTGTTGTATTAAACCCTTGAACTCTTGATAGTCACTTATCTTCATTAATTACACTTAAGAAGAGTATCAATTGTTTTTTTTCATTAATTACACTTAAGAAGAGTATCAATTGATTAATCACTTGATTTGAAAAAGATAAATAAATCATCTACAATGGCATATCTACTAATACAACTATTTTACATTTGTTGTGATAGTCAAACTTTAGGTTTAGAGAAATGTTATAACTGATCAATCTGGATAAAGCTTCCATGTACTTGATAAATATGTAGGGTGATAAGGGATCAACCTATCTTAAGCCTTTGCCTCTTTTGAAGAGCCTTGTTGGCTCACCGTTAATTAGGATACTTAATGAAGTCGAAGTGATGCACGTTTCCACCTAGGTTGTGAATTTTTCTAGGAATCTAAAAAATTGGAATAGAAGAAAGGTAAAATGCTTTCTTAAAGTTGACTTTTAAGGCACAATTTTATGGTTCATTCTTCTTTATTTAATTTCTAAAAAGCTTTTGAGCCATTAAGATGTTATCACCAAGGGCTTCTTGTGATTCTCCAATCAACAAAGGTATAATTTGTAATCCTGATTCCATGACAAATTAATAATTGAATTATAATTAATATTTGAAAACAACTTAATTAATTATATTCATAGAATTTTCAAATCATTATTAATCAAGAATAATATAATATTCTCCCTAACTACTTTAGAAGACGAACCATTTATTAACTTACTCAGATATCTTCATATAATTCATGTTATAGCTAAATACTATTGATTAAGCTATTCCAAATAGAATAGCTCACAAGTATCATCAAATCATAATAATTTCTATATGGGATAATTTGTTAATCGTTAGTCTCAGGATTATACAACTATTAAAATAAAAAATCTAAAAACAGATAAGTAATGTTCTATTTAAGATCCTTATTAGCATACCATCTCAGTGAGCTTATTCTATAATCAACACTTATGCTTAATTATCTTCATAGTTTAATTTAGAAGATCAATTACTTTTTTCATAAAAAAATATAATTCATCAATTTCTCATCCTGAGACTGATAATTACTATTTTAATCTCATAATTATTATCTCATTATAATTTGAATGATATGGTTATTATTTTAAGAATATTATTGTTAGTATAGAGTATTAAATATTATATAAAGATAAAGAGTAACATTATTAATTTATTTATAAAATGCAACTAACTTATTGGTTATAAGAGCATAAAGTAACAATCTTGCATTAGCATTACAAAAAGTTATCTATATATTTAATAATATATCCATCCATATGTTGATCGTTTCTCCTTTTGAGATAGTGACTTAGTAATGGATATGTAATATTCTTTCTAGTGGAAACTCACTCTAGTGTAATATCTCTCTGATCAAGTGAAACTTTCTAGGCATATGCTTAGACAATTGGTGGGACCTTGGTTCTTTTGCTTGTATAATAGTACCATTGTTGTCATAACTCAATACTATTGACTCAATAATGTAAGGAAACATTCCAAGTTTAGTTACACATTTTAAATCCAAATAACATCCTTTATCGCCTCAAACAACAATAATGTACTTAGGACTTCTCATAAACTTAACAACAGTTAGCTGTTAAGAACTTTTCTAGTTATTGTACCATTATTTAAAGTGAAAATGTACTTTAATTTGATTTGTTATCATCATAACTAGACTAAAAACTAGTATCTAAACAACCTTGAACTCTTAATTTAACTCCTTTACCAACCAAAAAAAGCATAATTTGTTCTTCTTAAGTACTTTAAGATGTTCTTTACAATCGTATAGTGATCATCATTGAGATTAGCTTTATGTATGCTCATTATGCTTAAAGTGTAAGCGATATATGACCACACACTAGCATCATTTATATGATTGATCTAATTATTGAAACATATGAAACATAATCTATTTTATCTCTCTCTTCCTTTGTTTTTGTACACCTATTCTTAGAGAGAGAAATCATGTATGAATAATAATACATTATTAGAAGTCTCCACATTAAACATATAAGAAACCTTTTTTATTATCTATCTCTATAGATCATTACTCCCTAATATAGGTTGCTTTCTCATATCCTTTATGGAGAAGTTCTCAAACACTAAATTTTTATAGATTAAAGCATCAATTTATTGTTTCCAATTAGCAATACATCATCCAGATATAGTACTAAAAGATAACTACACTCTAAGCAACCTTCTTATAGACCCAATGATAGATGCATAATTGATCATATTTATAGTCATAAAGGAGAATAATTAGAATGAAAACACAGCATAGAAT
This sequence comes from Erythroxylum alaternifolium, assembly GCA_027478495.1. Classification (NCBI taxonomy): domain Eukaryota; kingdom Viridiplantae; phylum Streptophyta; class Magnoliopsida; order Malpighiales; family Erythroxylaceae; genus Erythroxylum; species Erythroxylum alaternifolium. Next base: position 17,036,746 of record JANIIA010000010.1, on the reverse strand, counting down.
TAAGATTCAAAGTACAGAAGGGATGAACATCCATGCATAAGCCCGTGCACTTCTCTTAGGCTGTGCAGATGGTATGTGCTTAACTGATTGTATATTTATTCAATAACACTTAATGATTAATGAGCAGAAATACTTAAGATACTCACTTTATTTCATATATGGTTTTAAACACAATTCGAAAGAGAAGGAGCTAAAGTGGGTCAAAAACACTATATTTGGGTGATTTTTTGAAGATTCACACTCACTTGTCTTCATGGAGCAAGAAGAAGAAGATTAAAAACAAGAAAATGAAAAGAACATGAAGAATGGAAGCTTTGAAGAGCTCACGGCTAGACCAAAGAATTGCACAACCTTAAGTATGTCTCACGACTAAGCAATATCTTGCATGGGCATGAGACCACTCTCATGCCCATACACAGGTGTGTCATGGGTGTGACACACATCTCATGTTGGTGAGAAAGTGGAAACCTTACCATTTAACCCTAAGTTTTTAGTATAAAGCAAAAAGTGTTGTGACGGTCGAGAGTATGAATGTTTTAGTGTTTTCAACTGGGAAAATAGTGAAGCTTCGGGAGAAGGTGAGGAGAAGGGCAAAACTCCATCCATCTAAAGAACCATGGAGAGCTAGCATCTTAATGCCGATTCAAAGATGACATTAATGCCGACGACCTGGTTAAGCATTTCTTCTTTATATTTGTTGTTTCTTTCTCTCTTTAGGAATTGATTTTGTTATCCTATGTGTATGGATTTGGGTTTGTGTATAAATGATCGTATTCTTGTTATTGTTCGATTATTTGTGTATGACCCATCACTAGAATTTTGATATAATTCGTAATTGTTATATTTGAGATTCATTTGTAGTGACTAATGGCTCGTAATCATTAAAAATAACATAACCTAGGTTAAATGACCAAAGTGTATGTGGTTGTTGCTTTGATTAATCGGTTTTCCTAATTCGTAATACAGCTGCCTAATTGAATTTAAATATTGTATCCTAGGTTATTCAATAATTAGGTTTAATTAATGAGTGTCTCTTGATTAAACATAACTTAAGGAAAAACTAGGGTTAATAAAGCTTATCGGTAACTTATAATTAATAGTTGCTAAGAGAGGTAAAAGAATAACAAATCAATTAATTATATTCAACTAGGTGTTGGCTGAGATTCAACCAAAGAACCAGATTCCTAATGAATTCACCACTTTCATTATTTTTAATGTTTATTTAATTTGTTATCATTAGTTTTTTTTGTTTTATTTCCTTATTTTAAGCCAAGCCAAAGTCCCCCTATAACCTAAACACCAATTAATTTTATTTCAACAACTTTACATACACTCTCTGAGGGATAGACCTAGACGTACCACTGTTACAGTAGTAAGTCTAGTTTATTTTATGTAGTGTTACGACGTGCTACTCAGTAGATTTGGGAATTTTGGAGATTTTGAGTTAGGCATAGTCTGATGCACTTTCGTGCATCAAGCCCATACATCTCTCAGAACCTTAAAAACTACTATAAAAGGACATATTCAGCAGCAATTGAGAGGAGGATACATACGAAGGCATTCTGAAACTCTTAGAGACGAATCAAAGGGTGATTTTGATCCAAAGAAGTGGAAAACACAAAGAATTCATCGAACGATCCAAGAAAATACAAGATCAAACCTCTACTTGTAAGAATATTCAATAACATATAATCAGGAAGATTTAGAATTATGAACTTGTTACTTTCTATTTGTTTTTCTTTCTATTATTGTTTGATTTTGTTTCCAATCATGTGTAACTAATTCCTTTCTTTAATTATTGACACACTCAAAAATAGTCAATCAAGTTTTTGGCATCTTTGCTCGGGACTTTGATATTAGGAAAGCCTTAGTTTTATTAATCTAGTCATTACTTTATCTTTTGTATACATTGCTTTATTCTTTTGCTTACTTTACGTTATTTTATTTGTTTAGTTTGTTTAGTTTATTTCTTTAGTTTTAAACTTAGACTTCAAGTTAGTTTATGACATGGAGTACATCTAAGAACTTTCTAGATGCATATCCTAAAATAAAGAGAAAAATGAAAAAGAATCTTCCTAGGATTAATTTGCGAGAGCTTGAGCTAGATCGTCAGATAGAAGGCTTAGAAGGTTAGGATACAAAATAGTCTAATAACATGGTGGACCAAATACAGAAGAATCTAACAACATGACGGACCAACCATATATGATGTTCGATTATGCTAAGCCAAACCTAAACAGTTTAGAATCTAGTATATTAAGCTCGACTGTTTAGGTGAAAAACTTTGAAATCAAGCCAAGTATCATCTAGATGGTGCATCAGTCAGTCCAGTTTGATAGACTACGAGATAAAACCCCCACGAGCATATCTCTAACTTTTTAGAGATATACGATACATTTAAGATCAATGGAGCAAATGATGAAGCTATTAGACTACGTCTATTTCCTTTCTCCCTAAGAGAAATGGCTAAAAAATGGTTATGTATGATATGCTCAATTGTAGTCGACATGCCTGTGTGGGATATGCTTAATCTCTGGACATCCTACATAGATGTGCCCTATATTGCAGCAAGAATCCCTTTAAGAAGTTAAAGCAAATAGGGGGATTTCATAGCCAAAATCAACATAAATATGACTTTATTCCATTATTTATAATCTAGGATGGAGGGATCATCCTAACTTTAACTATGAAAATCAAGTAGAGCAAAAAGATATCAACCTCACAATTTCAATAGACAACCTCAAGCCCCTACTAGTGTTATATAAGATGTTTTAGTCTAAGTTAATAGTTTGGTATTTTTAGTGTACTTTTATATCTTGAAAATGGATGGAGATAGTATTAAACATTCAGCTTCAATTTTGTTAATAAGGTTGTTTATGAAGATGACTAAGAAAAAAATTAATATCGATAAGGATACTCTTTCTATTATTAAGTTTGATGGAGAAATAGTGAAGTCTAATATTTTTGAAGTAATGAAGAACCCTAATAATTTTCAATCCTTTTATCATGTGGCTTTTGTGGATTCAATTATGCGGGATATTTTTAAAGAAGAAAGTGTTAATGATGAGTTGGGGTTAAATGCTAAACTGAAAGTGAACAAAAAAGTTAATGAAACTTATGAAGTTGAAGAACCATTATTAGCGATGCTAATAAATTCAAAAACTTTTGATGTTAAAATTACTATAAATCATAAGAAAATGTTGGCCTCTACTTCGCAGGCTTCGAAGATAGAATTAAAAGCCATACCTAATCAACTAAAGTATGTCTATTTGGGTGAAGGAGAGTCATTACTTGCAATCATGTCAAAAATGTTGACTATTGGGAAAGAAGAAAGGCTATTAGCATTACTTAAAGAGTACCAAAATTATAATTATATAGAAATTTGAGAAGAAAAAGGCTCATCCAATATAACAATGTTAAACGATTGTGCTTTTTAGGAGGCGACCCAAAATATAAGATTTTTTTTAGTTCTATTTTAGTTATATATAGTTTTTTTAAAAGTTAGTTTATTAGCTCAAAAGGAAAATAAATCTTAAAATTCTAAAATACTAAATCTCATAAGGTGAAATCATGCTTTATGCGATTTAGCTTTTTGGAATAGAAAATTCCAAAATACTAAATTCATAAGGCGTGATCATGCCTTATACATATTAGTAGTCTATTTAGTTTTAAAGAAATTTGTAGTTTTTCTAAAAATAATTAAAAAAATAGATACAAAAGATATAATTTCTTTGAAAATAATAAAATTAAAATTTAATAAGAAAACCTTGATGTCTTTTGTTTCTTTTTAGGCAAATACATTAAGTAGTAGCCCCACAACATTTAGCAACGACCAACCAAAGTCCATAGCTCTTGTCCCACCAAATGTTTCGAACCACTAGACACTCCCAACCTATAGATGCCAATCGTCCCAGCTCTAGTGTCCCACGATCATTGCAACATAGGGCTAAATGCAGACGCCGACCACCGTAGTCAGCCACACATCAGACCAATTCCTGTCCCAGAAACGGCTCGCAACAACCCCATCATACCACAGCACCCAGCAATGCATTGCACAATATAGCATTCCAGTCCCACACATTGCACTATTTCCTATCCCAGCAATAACAACCAATGTCCACTAGTATTATAATAACGTCTTTTTTATTTTCTATTTATTTTTACTTAATTTTTATTAATTGATTTTAATTTTAATTACTACTAGATTTTTTAATTACTTTTAAATTAGTTTTTTGTTTATAATTGTCATAATTATAGGACATTCAAAAGATACTAATCAGACAGTAATGAAAGGAAAGTCTACGGTGAATCTAACTGCACAAAATCAATCCGCCATAGGACCTACCATAAGTACCCCAAGGAAGCATGCTTAGATAGTAAAAAATATATCTATCTTGTCATTAGCTGAATTAGACCTGTGTTGATCTCTCACTTTAAACTTTTAAGAAAGAAAACAATGGTACGCTGCTCTCAAAACTTGGCATATTAATACGGGTAAGTATGTGCATTATCTTTCCTTAAAAGATTTGCATACCAAAGAAAATTTTGATGATTTGCTTACTAATATGAGTTGAAGATATTTTGTGATGATTCGTTGTCCAATATTTAGTGAATTAACTAGGGAGTTTTATACTACCTTCAAATTTGATAAACTGGATAAGTTTAATTTATGTAGTCCTAATATGGTATGGTACAAATTAATGGGTGTCGAATTTAAATAAAGTATCATTGATTTTAATTTTGCCTTAGGGTTGATAAATGAGGAATATGCTAATTCGACTCGACACAAAAAATTTGTTATTGACTATGGTGATTTTGATTCTTTTAGAGTGTGGAAATCAATATTTTCTAACCCAATGGTTTATTGTCCAAGTAAATTTAAGGGTAGTAATCTTAATAAGCTTGAATGGATTTATATACAACAATTCTTGACTTTTAATTATTCTAGAAGGAAGTCCACAATGTGAACTTGCACTAAAGTTAAGTTGTTCTTTGTTTGGTATATGGTAAACAAAGTACATGTCAATTTAGGCGTTTAGTTGGCAATGCAATTTAACACTTTTATCTCTCCTAACAAGAATTTATATCTTAGTTCCCTTATTACTCATCTGGCTATTAATCTCAATTTGTTTGATATGATCGACAATAATATACATATCGCCTATGATATGGAACCGTTGGACATGGCTTATTTAAGTAGGATGAGGTTGCTCGAGCAATAAAGAAGAACATTTCATTATATCCCACATAACCCCCAAGACAGGTTATCATCGACACAACAAGAGGATCGTGATGTTCCACCATCTATATGTCTTTCAGCTCTACTAATTCGACATGAGCATCATTTTTGCTAGAGAGTTTGGAACGTAAAATTTCTAAATTGGAGAGGAATTTGGATGCTCTGCTTAATGGGTGTGATACCTCCATGTCCATTGACATCATTATACATCTCATTTCGGATGCACATAACTAAGGAGAGTCATCTACTCTGTGCTTTATTCTTTTATTATTTTTGTGTCGTATGAGCATCTTGTGCATACATTGGGACCAATGTATGACTTAGATGTAGGGGAGCACCAGTATATATTATGATGAGCATTGTGATTTATGCTTGAACTCATAAATACTATGATTCATATATTGATTATTCCTCATGATAACCTCATAATTTTTAATTGTTGTTTAGAAATAATCTCTAAGTTATGATACATTTTTAAGTATGATTAGTGTTTTCATTAAATTACTTTAAGCATCTCATTAGTTTTGTTGAATAAAAGTGTGCAAGAACTGATGCATTTTTATATCTATGTAAGCTTTGAGCTTAAGAGAATTCATCACAATTGTGCTCATACATTTCATTTTGTTGTATGTTATCAAACATAGCTTGTTTACACTAGAACTTGCTCTTGAGTACATGTTGAGACTACATGTTTGATGAATTTGTGCATAAAGATGATAAGGGCACTTATGATAACCATTGTTGACCTAAACAAGCTTAACTTATTTTTTATCCCTAGAAAAGCAATTTGAGTAACTTTTCTTTTCTTGTATACTAACCTTGTTACAAACCAAATTTACCTTTCTTTTGTTAATTTCCTTAATAATTTTGAGCCCTTAAATTGAAGGAATTGTATCAAAATTATTTGCATAAAATTTTGACTATTTACATAAAGAGTAAATTATTTGATTCAAGTTGCATTGTTTTGATTTTTCATTTTTTATAGAATGGGGGAGAGTTATAATAAAAAAAAGAAATATCATCTTTGATGTTCTTGTAAAAATAAGAAAGAAAAAAGGAAAAAAGAAAAAAGATAAGGTGATTGAAAAGGATGTTATTCGAATTAAGTAAGTTTTGGACTAAATTAAGTTGCAAATTATGTAGATAAGTTTGTATTATTTCCTTCAATTTATTTAAATTAAAAACTTCTTTTTTCATACCTTACCTAGGCTACATTACAACCCTTATCAAGTCCCTTTGATTTATGTACTAGGTTCATTTTTGTTAAGTGGTGGAGATGTACTTTATAAGCAAGCTTATGGAAATAACTCGTTGTGCTTTGATTTGAGAACTTAATGAATCCTAAACACTTTTAGTCTTTATAGAAAAATCTATGACACGGTGTCAAGTCTTGTTTTATTTGATTTTGATGGAATTGATGAGATGTTATGTTTTAATTTTAAAAATATGTCCCATGAGTGCTTGTTCTCTCAATTGTTATTTCATCCAAAATCTTTAATATGTATTAGATTTTGGAATTTTTTGGATAACATGAAAGAAGATGAGAGGTTGTTATGAGGATGATTGATGTATTGAATTGATGTACGTATAAAGATAAACATGAGTTTGGTATAGGGGCATTTGATAAAATGTTATTTGATTATGTTAATTAGAAATATCTCTTTTTTGTTATAATTTGGTGTTTAAATTGGAAAATTAATATTTATTCTGTTTTAGGAGGTGATAAGTGGAGATTGCATCAAATTGGAGCATTATTGGACAAAATCATGAATTTAGGAGAAAGTGGACAGACTACTATAATAGATAAGGCGAGATCACGCCTAATTTCATATTCACTTGAAGAATTGGAATTCAATTAGCAAACTTATTTCCATGCCTATAATGTATGGATTTTGATTTTTTTTAGATAGAAATCTTTGGAAGATAGAAGTAGATTAGGTTTTGAGTAGGAAAAGAAGACAAAATCACATCCAAAACCATAAATATCATTATATTTTAATTTCTTTGTAGTTTTCTCTAAATCTTTCATCTTTTCTTCTACTTTTAGTATTAGAATTAAACCCATGTGTGGCTAAATTCAAATATTTTAATTCAAGGAGCTTCAAAACTATAGTTGTAACCTTATGTGGTTTTGTTCTAAGCTTAGATTTTTGTTTGAATTCAAGTATTTTTGTGTCATATATTTCATAAATAATCAATATTAATTGATCTGACAAATTAATTTGATGTTGATAATTCTATAGATATCTATGAATTCAGTGATCCATAATTGTCGCGAAAGATTTGTTTACAAGTAACAAATATGTTATTTATGAAGTTACATATTTAACTTATAAGAAATGAGAAAACTAAATTAAATAATTGTAACTATCTCAATTATTTAATTTAGGGCATAGTTTTTTTCACTAAGCTTATTGCGATCATTTAATTGATATAGGGTGATATCATACCCAATTAATTGATGATAAGTTTTGGTTTCAATACCATGTTTGAACTAATTTATTTAGGAAAATTTAGGATTTATTATGGCTATCCTAATATGTTTTGAACTAACTACTTGAATTGTGAAAAATATTCTTTTTAGACCTATGTTCAATGTTATAATTAGATGAGATTTTTCCCTTAAATGAGAGTTAAGATACCATTGAATTTCTTACTCTTTATATTCATTTGATTTATTTTGATTTTTTGTTTAATTATTTAATTGATCATAAACTTCCATTTTGTTTTATTAATTGAAATTAAAATTTTAGTTTTTAGTTTTCCTAGGATTTGACCTAGTTTTATGATTGTTCTAAGAGTTTAAAAAATCATAATTAATTTTGAAAGCTTGGACAATCTGATCAATTAAGAGTGTTGGTTCACCAAACCTAGTTATCATAATAGAAAGCATGGGAGGATGTGGGAGAAACAAGAAGAGAGAGCTTGGTAGAGAAACAACGATTTAAAAAGGTTAGGCAAATGCACGAGATAAAAGGAGGGGAGAACTAGTGGAAAAACAAAAAGGAAAAATATTGGATGGGTACGACCGTAAAAAAGACATAAAAAGGAGAAGGCTAGGTATGTAAACTGCAAAGTAAGGATCTTTTTAATTTTGTGTTTTCTTTTCTAATTATTATTTTAATTTTATGTAAATAATTTGTTTATATAAAAATTATAGTCTTTATATCATTCACATTAAAAATGATGGATTATTTTTATGAAAAATTAAAAACTAAAAATTTGAACATTTAATTATTATTATTTAAATTTTAAATTATAATTATAAAATTTAATAAGATTTGTGACTTAATTAAACCTATATTATTTCTAGTCTCAGCGTCTAATTTTATATGACAATGACGAATTTATTTATTTCAAATCACGTAAACTTATCATTTTGATAGTGAGTGTGAGCACTAATCGCCAGAACCCTATAAGCGCTTGGTGGACACTTGCCATGCTTTCTTCTCCTATTACCGCAACTGTCTTCTCCGTTGCAATTTTTTTCAACGTCAATTTCTGCTTCTGTCTGCCGCCCTGGTGCCGTACCATAGCCATGCTGTAATTCTCTGTTGCCGACGTTAATCCTCATCGGTTTGGGTCAACGATCTCCATCGATTAGTAGTCACTTCTTATAAAATGCTTCGTCGCAAGCTACTTCTACGTCCTTTAGGCGTCGAAAAAACGACCCAAAACCAACGGCACCATTTGCCACTTGTTTATTGGGTCACAACCAGCTATGAATAATAACGCTGGTTGAACTACATGGCAGCGCTGGGTTGATCCACCGTCATCACTTTGAATCGTTATTATTTTTTGATCAACTATTAACAAATAAACATAGTACTTATTTCCTCGTGCGAAAATTTAAGAATATGCGGCCCAATTGGGGGATATCCAGTTTCCAGAAAAAGAGAAGACAACATGCCATACTTGCGATCACAAAATTTAAGTACATGATTTTTCAGAAGAAAAAAACAAACAAAATTTTTGTAACAAATTAATAATAATTAAACAATAATAAGTTAAATAATTATAGGAGAATGTTATTCTATTCTTAACAAATATAATCAAAATTAAACGATAAAAGACAAGAATCTTTATTGCCACCTGCTTTCTTTCCCTAGTCCTCTATGAAACTTCTCGTACCCTACCAGTCTGTTTGGTTACTGTCTCCAATATGCAGAGACGGAACGAAACGAAAATTTGGAGACGGAACAGAACAGAAATTAGAGACAGTGAGCTGTTTGGTTGTGATGGACAGAACAGAAACAATTGTCTCCGTCTCGAGGACAGAGATATGTTTGGTTGCAGGGGACAGAACATAAAAACAGTGGCTATGACGAAAATGCCCCTATAGTATAATATGATTGGAAATATGTAATTTATTGATTATTTTATAATTGTATCAATATTTATTTTAAGTGTATTTGTA
>JANIIA010000010.1:17006264-17019726 GCA_027478495.1 Erythroxylum alaternifolium | reverse complement strand
CTAATTAAAAAATAATTTTTCATTAATTAAAATATTATTATTCATCAATTAAATTATTGTAATTAATTAATTAATTAATATTTTAATTAATGAAAAATTATTTTTTATAGCGTACTTTTACCACTTGACCATTGACCCACTCATTGAACCATCCATCCCTAATGTTAGCAACACAACTCCTTCACCCTTCGTCTAAGTTTCGCAGGCTCTCATAAACAACTTCCAATATGTATTTGCCAACCTCAAAGGTTTGTCCCCATCTAGACCACTCAACAATAAAATCTCTCTTTTACCCGTTACTTACCCCATAAATGTACACCCCTATAGATATCTTCACTTCTAAAAAACAGGGATTGAGAGAATTGTGGGAGAAATGTTTGTTGACGGAATCATTCAACCTAGTACTAGTCCAATTTCTTCTCCAGTCCTCCTTATGAAAAAGAAAGATAGGTTATGGTGATTTTGCTTGAATTACCACGCACTCAATGCGGTAACAGTAAAGGATCAATTTGTCATTCCCACCGTTGACGAATTGATGGGTGAGATTTATAGTGCTTCTGTGTTCTCTAAGCTAGATCTCTGCTTTGGTTATCACAGAATTCGCATATACCCACCAGATGTGGAGAAGATTACATTTCATACCAATGAATGACACTACAAATTTCTCCTCATGCCCTTTGTCCTATCTAACGCATTGTCGACATTTCAGGTTTTGATGAATATGGTCTTCAAGCTATTCTTGCGCAAATTTGTGTTGATTTTCTTTGATAATATCTTAATATATAGCTTTTCGTGGGATACTTACCTTCAAATTTTGGAATAAGTTTTTATAACCTTGCAGGCATATTCCCTATTCGTTAAATAGTCCAAATGTGACTTTGGGTGTACTAAAATCAGTTACCTTAGGCATAAGGCTTTTGCTAAAAGAGTTAACATTGAGTCGGACAAGATATCTGCCATACAATAATTGCCTTTGCCTGATTCTTTGAAGAGCTTACGTGACTTTCTCAATTTATCCGGCTACTATAGAAAATTTGTAGCCAATTATGCTTCCATTATTACCCATTAACCTAACTTCTTCTTAAGAATGCATTTTTCTGGACCCCAGAAGCTCGAGCTACTTTGAAGGCCCTTAAGTCAGCATTAGCAAACACTCCAGTATTAGCTTTACTGGATTTTAGAGAACCCTTTACAAAGAAAATCAACGCTTTTGGTTTTGACATTATCGCGATCCTTCAACAACGGGGCCACCCATTGCATACTTTAGTAAACAGTTACCACCTCAGCTTCGAGCAACCTCCACCTATGCCCCCGAAATGTATGCCATCATAGAGGCAATCAGAAAGTGGCGTTATTAAATCCTTGGCCACCATTGCACCATTCAAATGGATCACTAGAGTTTGAGATCCTTTATCAATCAAATGGTGCAAACCCCCGAACAATACATGTGGCTTACTAAACTACTGGATTATGAATTTAAGAATCTATTGACTTGGTTCAGACAATGGGTCTACTGATGAGCTTTCCAGGTTACCTTCTGTCACTTTTCATGCCTTGGAAATTGCCTCTAAGCTGGTACTTGCCTTGTGGGAAGCTCTTTGACAGTTCATTCAAACGCATTTCCCTCCTGCATTATATCAGTCCATTCAAACTTCACCAGTCAACTATCCCAATCATTCCATGAAAGAGGGGCTGATTTTCTACAAAAATTGAGTCCTTGTTCCTCTGAATTGACTCTCCAATCCATGATTCTAATCGAATTTCAAAACTAGCCGACGATCATATTGGGATTTAACAAACCACCGCCAGTGTTTCCTCTACTTTTTATTGGCCCAAGCTACGTCAATCATTCAAGGATATTGCATCTAAATGTGCTATTTTCCAAGAAGTCAAGCCCTTCAATCAGACCTCTCAAGGTTTGTTGCAACCTATTCCTATCCTAAGTAAAATTTGAGATTAAATTTCAATGGATTTTATTAAAAATTTGCCATTAACACATAGGAAGTCTGTCATCCTAGTGGTGGTTTATTGACTCACTAAACACGCACATTTTTCAGCCTTAGGTCTTAACTTTACAGCTCCAATTATTGTCGATGTGTTTGTAAAGGATATAGTTCGGCCTTATAGATTGCCTTCCGCTATTGTTTTGGATCGTGATCTTATCTTCATGAGCTCTTTCTGGCAAGAGTTATTCCGTCTACAAGGCACTATCCTTGCCACCATTAGTGCATACCATCCGCAATTGGATGGCTAAACAAAGGCTTTCAATCGTTGTTTGAAGATTATCTGTGATGCTTCGTGGCTAACCATCCTCAGTAGTGGCTTTCTTTCCTTCTATGGGCTAAATGACACTATAATTCTCTTGGTATTTAGTTATTAAAATGACCGCATACGAGGCATTTTTCAGCAAAGCACCTCCATCTCTTTTAGATTATGTGGCAAGCATATCTTTTGTTGATTTTATTCTATGACGTTTTTAATTAAATGTAAATATAATGAATTTTACGTTGATATTCCACTAGAAGCTATGCATTTGACTGATGAATATGGGAAAAATATGGCATGTATTTCCTTCGATTAGGCCCTTTAATTATGTTCTTCCACTATTCTATATACAGTTAAATGCTTACATTAGTACCCATCTCCTGGAAATTGAAAATCTAGTTTTGTTTTCCCTATTCAATGAAATTTGTAATTGCCACTAGGTAGAGTGTTCATTTATGAAGTTGTTATGTTCACTGTCAATCTAATCTAGCCTTCTAGTAACTAACTAGAAAATAGATGCCACATCAATGTTTGTAGATAGCTATATGACCTTGATGATTTTCCAGGAAGGTTACATCATAGAAGAGTATCGATGTGGTCAGACTCCTATTCCAGATGTTCTTTGTAATACGAGGATTAAGTTTAGTATATGCCAGCGAAAATATCACTGTTTTATTTCACATATATGTACAGGAACATCATTTTTTTAATGAAAATCTTTACATTTCTTTACTGAAATGAAAATCGGGTGCTTTTATGGAGGCCATTAATAGTATGGAATTTGATTATATTGCTTCTAGGCATTATGCTAATTTTATTCATCCATCTTCGATCAAAAAAATAAGCCTTCTGTCCTAGAGCTCTCAAAAGACATGGTAACTATCTCATATGCCTAAAGTTTGTACCTTTATTTGCATTTATTTCTTGGACATAGATCTTCATCTTCCAATATTTCAATTGAGTGAAACATTATATGGTTTATTCTAATTAAGAGAGGAATAGATTTTGTAAAAAAGAATATGTAATGTTGCTTTCTTATGAAAAATGTTAGGGATATGAACTATTGATTTGCATTCATAAATTAGAAATTTATTACTGACCAATAGTAAGTTAACAAATGAAGTTGTTCTCTATCTAAAAACTCGTATAAATTTTGTTGAATGCATGCTCAAAAAGAAACCAAGGTGGATTAAAGTTATAGATCTTATGTTTATTTATTGTAATATTTTCAAAGCTCTTAGGTTTTCATTTGATGGCCAATTGCTATGGAAAAATATTTGCAAAATAAAATTGATACTATGTAAGAACATATAGCATTACATTTCTACTGGGAGAATGTTTTAATAGTGGGATAGGCATATAAATTAGACAAGTAGAAGCATATGTTAATGCCATATGGCAATGTGTCTTGTAAGTTCTTTCATCTGACTTTGCAAGTTAAGGATTAAACTTATTTCCTTTTGCTTCTCTCGTAAACTCAGCTTAAGCACCTTATTTTTCCTTTTGGATGTATTACTAAGGTTAGTTTGTTGTAGGTTAATTGTAAGCCAAAATATCGCATAAAAACTTGTCTTTTGATTGTTTTTGATGTAGTAAATATGTTTAGCTCATTTTTTCTTCACAAAGAAACAAACAATTATCCTCTCATTTTGCAAGATTATGGACACATGGTGCCTAATGATGTAACAACCGAAGATAATTTAAATTTATTTCCTATGGCAATATAAGAATCGACTAGGGTATTTTCTTTCTTTGCAAAAATATTATTTGAAGTACTAACTGGAATGAAGTGTTAATGCTCCTAAGAGTTGAGATAGGGTTTTATTGTTATTTTGACTAGATGTGTTGCTTTGTTAATGCTCAGTAGTAATGTTTTATAATCAAATGAAAAAGTTATTTTACACTTGTGTTAAATGTAATAAACACGTATTTTAAGAGTTCTTCCATATGAAATAATGTGCACGTCTCCATCTTTAGTGTAACGTTCTTTTACATTTGTGTTAAATGTACTAAATATGTACTTTTAAGAGTCCTTCCATATGAAATAATATGTAGGTTTCCACCTTTTAATGGGTCGCAAAGTATGAAAGAACAGATATACTTCCAAAGAACTTTGAGAAAGGTTACAAAGCTAATGTGAAGAAGCCTGACACTAACTTTGAATTCTACTAAAGACGAAGAATTGCTGAAACACATGTAATTTTCCTTGCAATTGTTGAGGATTATCGAACTTGCTTTTGTATTTCGTAACAATAAAAACACATGCAATTTGCGTTTATTTTGAATATGTTAAATGTTGAATTTTCAAGTCCTTATGAACTATATATTATATATATATGTAATTTATTGATCATTTATATTTAATAGTACGTATGTAACTAAGACGTACATTAATATCTATGTATTGCTTTAATGTAAATATAGATGTTTTTTACGTAATGACAAGAATTTTCTTTTACATTAAATATTATTGGTAACGAAAGAATAAATTGTTACTTTTATTGTTACAAATTGTTGCCTAAAAATAGTCACTTTTTTGCCTTATCTATTTAACATTGTTGCCTCAAAAGACTTAAAGTGTTGCAATATCTATTTAAAATTACTGCTATAGTTTGAAACAAATGTGTTGCCTTGGTTAAAACTTAAAGCAACACTTTTTATTTTCTTGCCTAATCAAAAAATTATGTTATACTTATTACAGCGCCACTTCTTGTAATAATATGAATTATGTTGCCTTAATAAAAAGGCAACGATAATTGTACTTACAAAAATGCTTTTGCCTCTTGCTTAAAGCACTTTTTGCGTGGTGAATCTTTGAGAATGCATAAAAGATGCATAAAAATAGTTTTTTAATGTTATTAGACTTATATAAAAATAAAGTTTTAGTGATCCTAACTTTCCATAGCAATTTTGAAAACTTTTTTGAATTTTTAGAAAATTGAAAAAGTTATTATCATCTATTTTTTAATATCTTTTTATAATAATAGAAAATATATTTTCTTACTCGTGAATGAAGGTCAGAAACATAAATTATAACTAGTACAAAAGCATAAACTAATTGAAGGTACCCCATCCTGGTAAATTCCTTATTAGCCTACGCCACCCCATGACCCCCACATTGCGCGATGAGTTTCAGCGTTTGCATCATTGCCTCTGAACTTGGGCTAAATGAACGTTTGTGGTCAGATTAGTTAATGTTTACTTACCGAACATTGAAATGAAATTAAGGTTGAGTTTACTTTTTATAATTTGCATTTGTAATTATCGTTATTGTTGTCAACTCTAATGATTCTATTTATCTTACACAATTCTTAATCAGTAGGGGCTAACTTTTCCTACTTAAGAAACGAATTTTATAAAAGGTACTTATATATCTAAAACTTTAATAATTAGGTAAAGAATTATAATTATAATTCTAATTCTAATTCTAATTCTAATCTCTATGTTAATTTATGTAAAATAGGTAATAATCTATTGGAATTCGCATCCTTAATTCTGAATCTAAGTCTCACGGTGGCAAGTCAAATGTACGTAATAGACTCCGAGTCGATGTCGGTAAAGAAATCGCCGTAGTCCCTAAGCTAAGTGGATGCGTATCGAAAAATAGTTTGAAAACAAGATCGCTCGAAGATGTCAATCTTTCTGACAATTACAGGTAAGCTGCCGGGGACTTCATATCAACTTCCGGATCAATTTTTTGGCATTTATGATGGGCCGATAGCATTTCAATCCAATTCGATCCCTTCGTTTAATAAGGTGACTTGAGTTATAAAATTTAAATTTAAAAATCAAAACAATATTATTTTAAAAATTTACTTAAAAATAAATAAAATTATAGGACGAATTATTTAATTCAAACTTTTAATCAAAATTTTAAATTCAAATTTAATTTAAAGTTAAATTAAATGGCATGAGGTTAGAATTCTCACTTCTATGTAAAATTATAATTAAGAGAATGTCCTTACTCTTTGTTTTCTGTTTGTTCTCCTGACGTTTTAAATTTTTTTTCCACATTACAGCGTACTACACTAGTAAGCTTTTTGTTTTTAATTCTTTCTCCTGATGCTTTTAGTATGAGGACATTGGGGCTGCATAATCTAAAAATAAAAGAGTGAGGGTGCCGAGAGAACAAATTAAAAATGAAGAAAAAAACGAAAATCAAAGCGTAAAGTCATCAGGGTTATATAATTTGATTTATATTATATTTAAACAACGATTTAGTTTCATTAATCTTTATTTATTGTGTTAATTGTGACTGACATGTATTAATAATTAAAGTTTTTGAAACACGTGATAAATCACATCAGTAAAGTTGACGAAAATACTAACATCATGTTAGAATTGAAAAAAATTGAAAGTTTAAACATTTTATTGCTACTTTTTAAATATCGGGTTAAAATTGAAAAAATTGAAAATTTCAACATTTTATCACTACATTTTAAAATTTAGGTTACAATTAAAAAATTGCAGAAAGATTGTAATTTTTTTATCATTAACCCTTAAAAAAAACCGTAACAATTGGGGTGATAGCTACTCACAACTTACGAGGAATTTAAGCGATTTATTTTAAGATTTAAATTTCACAAGACAAAACAAACAAAATCATAGGATAGGAGACCTACTTGTGTGTTTATTTGACTTTGTATTACCTAATTTAATCAATTTAATAGTTGTTAGCCTAATATATTAGGCATAAGATCAATCTTAATTTTAAACTATTTTTTGTGCTAGCTACTGATAATCATATTCAACTAACATTCTACTATGAACGTATTCATGCACATCATTTATCTTTTTAGAGAGATTCATCTTCTTACAAAGTTTAACAGCTTCTGTTCTTCCATGATCATAAATAATTTTTTTATGATCAATTAATCCTAACAAAACAATTAATGAGATTAACATATTACAAGATTTCTTAAAATTAATCATAAATATTATAGAGCATTTAATAATTATTAAATCTAAAGAAAATTTTAATCTTCTTTTAAACATACTTAAGAGCTTATTTTTTATATAGTTGAACTCAAATTGAAATTCATAGAATAGAACAATTTATTTTCTTATTGCGTTATAGTTACAAATTTCAAACTCAAAAAGATTTAAGTTCACAAATAATATACACGAACAAAGAATGAAATGTGAATTTAAAGTCTAACTTTAAAGAGAATTATAATAAATAATAAAAATTTAACGACATTTGGGTTTTTAAATCGGAAAAAGGACTAACTTAAGGAAAGGGTAATTTAGCATGCTAAGTGCTAACATAGCCTCGAGAAGATTCCGTACAGCACATGATTTTCTGAACGCAACTCACTCGGTAATGTTTGGTCCCCAGTTGGTAAAAGTCCACATCCACAAACATTGATTTGGGCGAGAAATTTTGCAGTCTTGTTTTTTGTTTCTTCCTTAATTTGACTATAATTTAGCAATTTTCATCCTTAATTATTAGGCGTTTGAATTTTATTAGCCGACTTTACCACGGCCCATGTTTCGTCAACTAACTTCCAACGGGTACGGGACAATACACCATTCCAGTTTCCAATCCGATTCATAGAATAATTCAAGGGCAGTCATTTTAGACCTTCACGAAAAAAACAATCCAAGAGCCAAATTGACGACTTTATCAAGCGTAAGATCTTATATATTTATAAATAACGTACCCCCCTCTTACTTTGAGCTAGCTAATCTTGACTTTGCTTTCACACCTGGAAGATCAATTAGATCATCATTCTTTACCCAAATCATTTCTTAACTGTTCATTTGGATCCAGCATTTGATACCTTTAAATTATCATGGAAAAAAAAAGGTTTAAAGTCATTCTGGTAAACTATGACAGAAGACATTCTGGAAGTCTGGTGTTTGAAATTGATTAACTTCACGCAAGACGCTCTGGAACTCCAGCCCCCGAAATAGAAAAACAATGGAAATATTGATCTACACGTTTCTTACTAATTCTTGTTGGTGTCAAATCTATTGTAAATATTGAGTTTGGTTACATATATAATCGGAAGCAAGAAATTCCAAGTATATATAAGAACATCATATAGAACCAGTCAACAAACTTTTGATTTCTCTGATGCTTCATTATGTACGGGTCACCAAGATGTCCTCTTGTTATCATTTCATGTGGATTTCAACTACTAAAGGCTTAACATTGAAAAATAGTGAGGCAGTTAAAGTATTGGCTCTGAGCCTCATTCCTTAAAAGGATCACATTGCACTTCAAGGTTTTGGAAATACTAGTGCTTTGTGCTTCAGGAACTTTATTTGTCATCAACAAATCGTTGCACACCTAATTACACATCTCATGCCTTTACATTCGTCCACGCTGCTTGCAATTCTGCATACGCTTTCTTTATTCCTTGTTACCTCTGCCCTGAAATATTCAAACCATGCCTTTACACATGACCAGGCCTTAAAATTCTTGCCTCCATCTTCCAGTGCTACATGCACATTTTCCCAGGAACTACATTCCATTTACTAAAACGGTTCAACTTTCATACAGAGCCAAGCAAATTTCTACAGGATGGATAGCTCGGCAACCAGGGATGGTTGTTTCACTGTCTATTACAGCATTTCAAAGTTCCAACGCAACATAGCTTTTGAGAGATATTAAAACAAGAATCGTAAGAAAGAAGAGAACAAGAGCAAAGGATTTTACCGGTTTGATAATATGCAATGTGCCTACATTCTCAAAAAGGAGAGTGACTGTCTTTTTATTACATCAAAAATAAGGTTACATCAGATTATATGTATTAGTTTATGGCCTACATCTAATCAGTTGATTGTAGTTTAGTGACATAATTATTTAAAACATTTTTTTATCTTATACAAGTTTAAATGTATATGATAAAGTTCATAGGATAAATATACATTGCAAATAAAACTATGAAGAAATCATAATTATGAGTTTTATATTGTATTTATATATTATCTCTAAATTGTTTCTAATTATTGTTCTGTAAAAATTGGACATTAATAGAGCGTAAAAAGATTAGCACACATTATGTTTCTTTCTTATAAAAGAAGTAGTTGATAGTCATAAACTAAAGTATGGAGATATTTAAATAAATGTGTCGATAGTTGTTAGAGAACATGTTAACTAAACTTCCCCCGATATGAGAATTCTATTTAAAATTTTACTTGTATGTCTCATTATGATTTTCTAAACAAATAAGAGCAAGCCTAAGTTGATCTTATAATAGCTCCACTATAAAATGAATAAGTTTATTTTTTAAATGATTCATATTGTCAAGTGTACCTATTCCAAATTTCATTCCAATAAATTGCTTCACAGCTTGCAAGCACCCTTTTGACATCTTTTAAAAACTCAATGAGAAGATAAAGCCTGGACTGCTTTTAATTTCAGTATTGGAGATTGCCATGGTAGTTTCTATTATGTTTTCTCACTTGGCTTTAATGCTCTCTTAATAGCAATGGATAAGTGATCCTTTGACTTGAGATCTCTAAAGTTATCTCACATAGGAATTGCTATGCTTGGACACTTCTTATGACCTATTATAGTTAAGCGTATCTTAATTGATAGTCATTAGTTATAACACGAACTATATAGATGTAGTTAAGTGATCAATACAGGATTCATCACCCTAATGTGATTAAGGAGAATGTTACATTATTCTTGATTAATATCAATTTGAGAAGTCCTTAGCAAGGTAGAATAAAACTTTGTAAAATAGTTTATAAATGTCATCAATTCAATCAATTGCTAATGTTGGAGAACTACTACTGGACATAAATAGAGTAGACATTAATTTCATGTTTTATTTCTAATCAAAACATTGTATGATGAAATGATTAAATTATACTAAAAAATCATGTGCAGAAAGATTAGTCAAAACTACTTTATCATTTTTAAATATTTTGGTAGTCATGATGTACTGCTAAATGCCAATCTTGATTTGTGGATATAAATTGTTTAATTAGATAATTAAAGATAAATTAAAGGAATTTAATTTATATAATCCTAAATATAATTTAGGATTATAATTTATATCATTTATCAATATATTTGAGAACCTAATAGGTTACATATAAAGGACAGATTGAAAAGAGAAAATATGTTTTAATTAAGTTGAACTTGATTGTAAAGTTCAAGAAACTTTATGATTAAATATGATATATTTAATAAATTAGGATTAATATGAGATAGTAGATCTTATTTTGGCATAACTCATATATGATTAGAAGTGTTTTTTAAACTATAATTAAAGTTTTATTGAGGCTAGAATTTAATTGCAATTAAATTACTAAAATATCTAAAACCTATTATCACTACAAAAGACAACGGTTTTGGCAATGCAAATATTCGTCGTTGAAGGACCAACTATCGTCGCAAAAACTTTTTTTGACGATAATAATTCTTCACATAAATAGTTGCTAAAGCTTGGTAAGAAAATATTATTTGTGACATTTCTAAAAAATCATCTCCTAAAAGTTTTTGCTCCGATCAGTAATCCGTCGCCAAAAGATATAGTCGAGGATAAATGAAATTATCGTGAATGATATATTGCGACATTTCTGTTTCATAGCTAAACATTATTAGCTTCGTTAACGTAATAAGTTTTAGAGAAGATTTGGTTTTCGTAACAAAAAATATACGTTTGGAGAACGTAGCTAAAGTTTATTGCAGACATTTTATGAAACGTAGGTAAAAAGGTGACAATTTTGTAATTGTAGCTAAAATGTTTTGGTGACGAATTATGATTTTTTACTTTAAAAAATATTAATTAATTATAATAATTGATAACATTTTTATTACATCTTATTCGTTGTAATATTATTTGAATTATAATTAACATTTTTTGAATTATTATTGGTAACTTTGTTTGAATTGTAATTAAGTAAACAAAAATAAAGATACAACTAATTTTAAATTACAAGGATTTTATATTTAAAATAAAATGTAGTTAAATATTAATTACAAAAGTTTAAAAAAATTTATGTACAAACTAAGACTCCTCCTCATCGTCATGACTACTGACATACTTTCACCCAAGTAATTTTTTGACCATCATTTTAAGCTTAGTTAACTGTCGTTCAATACGGTTTAATTTTTATTCATTACATTCTAATTTTTCTTGAGGACGCTCTAACTTTTCTTTATTATGTTGTAATTTAGCCTTTAGCGATTGATTCTTCTCTTAAAGCGTCGTTACATATGCTGGTCATGATACGGAAGAATCACTTGGCTTAGGGTCAAACCCAAGACTTTTGATGTAGCTTGATCTTGTATTAAGAACGTTATTACAAATGTCATCTATATTTGGCTCATTTCTATCAGACAATGAACTTTTCAATAACTCCTCCATCTTATTCTATTTTTTACAAAACAAAATCATTATTTAATTCAAATATAATTAGTGAGTACAAAATAAATAAACAAACTTAAAAATTTTAACAAAATTTTATACTTACATACTTATTCTGTGCTTTATTAGACGTCCAACCTTCACCTTCCTTATAGTGTGTTAGTTTGTAGTGTGTGATCCTATCACGCTCTTGTCTATGTAATTTCTTTTCACTTTATGGTATTGAAAAAAAAGAATCAAAAACACAATAAATAATATTTTATTTGCTATTATAATTATGACTTTTAACCAAAGAACTTACAAAATCACTCTGTACGATAACAAATGATTTAAAGCCAGTGTTGTGAGGAGTCTTCATTTTTGCCTTATTAGCCTTGGCTTTCTCAAACTTATCCTAAAAAAAGAAATATTCATTAAATTGTGTAACAATATTAATCGAAGCAAATGCGAAGAGAAAGAAAACAAAACTTAACAGTGGTAGGTACCCAATAATCACACATTTGACTCCAATTTTCTTGAGAAACCCATTCAAGAACTTGTCTTGTTATTATTATTATCATCATAACTTGTACCGACACTTCTATTACAACTTGTTTCCTTACATTCACCATGATGTTGAACAAGTTTTACAACTTATAAAACCCTCAATAATCCGCAAGTGCACGGGTCGTACTTTGTAGTATTGAAGGGTCAATCCCATGAGGAAAGTACTAGCCTAATCCTAAGTCATCTAAGGCTTAGAGAAAAGAATAAAAAGAAATAAACACTACACAATTGAACATGGAAAGTAAATACTAGAAATTGATTCAAGAATTGTAAACCGAAACATTCAACAAGACAGAATTAAACTGAGCAGTCACATAGGTCACAATGGAAATCTATCAGGAGATTTAATCAAGTTATGAGAGGGGATTTTACCTATCATTAATGCTAATTTAACCATTTATGTGTTTACAGGATTTCGGTTCTGGTCGGTCGTAGGGTTGATTACTCTCTCTCGAGTTATAACCATTAAACCCTAAATTGTAAACCTAATCAAATTATAGAACTTGCAATCTCTCAATTTACAAATTACCCAAAATTTTAATTAGTTCTAAAGCTCTTTAATAAACAATTGGCTCTCGTATGGGATCTCTCTCTGAAATTACCGACTAGATTGGTTAAGTGGTCAATTAGCTTGCCTAACTTTCATTAATCTGATATAATTATTTTTATCCGGCTCACCCTCTCAATTTGTTACCAAAACATGCAAATACATTAATCAATCATAACATCGAAACTAATAAACAAAAAAATAACTAAATCAACATTAACTCAAACAAAAAAAACTAAACCAACAACCTGAAATCCATTTCCATACAATCCATCTTAATACATTTAAATGAAAAAGGAAATGAGGAGAAATTGGAACTTAGGTTGGACAAATTAGGAAGGTAGCGACGTCAGGATACCACCTGATTTGAGGAGTAGTGACGTCAGGATCCACTTCTTTTTTCTCCTTCTTCCTCTTCTTCTTCTTCTCTCTCCTTTCTTTTCTCCCTCTTTAGGGTTTCTAAGAGTAGCTAAATGTAAAGCTCCCTTTCTCTGCCTCTTAATGTTCTTTTTATACTCTTTTATGTTTTGGGTACCCGTAAGGTTTTTCTGAGGTCCAAAAGGTCCAAAAAATCCCTCGAAACATGAAGCTTGTGAGCGTTTACACATCTGCCCGATGTAGGCCACAATTGTGGCCTACATCTAAGCCTTGTTTCATGATTATGGGCCATTGTTTCAACCCGAATGTCTTTTAAAACTCCTCTATTTTTTGATATTGACCCTAAAACACTAGTAAACACATCAAGGTACGTCAAAAATATAATATTTAATCT
>JANIIA010000010.1:16984827-17002912 GCA_027478495.1 Erythroxylum alaternifolium | reverse complement strand
CATAAAAACACTTAAACACAAAAACTAATCTAATTAAGCCCTAAATGCATACTTAACACTCAATTTAACACAAAATGCATAACAAATTAAATGCTAAAACATCATACAAAACACTACTATCAATATCCCCACACTTAAACGTATGCTTGTCCTCAAGCAAACAAAACACAACACCTAACAGAAAAACAAACACACCATATAATAATGTGATAATGACTCTAATCTTCATGAACTAAATTTAATCTCGAACACAATCAATCAGTTATGTCAAATCACTAACATGCAAAACATGTGTCTAAGGGCTTTGAACTAAATATACAACTAACTCAAGACCAAGTGTTAACCTATTTACCCTTTTCAATTGTGAACATAGATTAATAATTTTTCGTTCCCTCAAACTCGATAACTGCTCCTAAGTATAATTCTATGAAACTTCAAACCTATCACAAGTCCGGTAGGTTTTTATTTAAGCACACAATTTTTATTCTTTATCTCTTATTCATTTATTTATTTTTTCCAGTGCTTAGCCTTTTACTCTGAGGTGCCAAATTTCTAAGTCCAAATTACGCTATATAATAATTCAAAGGCCCCCTAATTCACTAATTTTGTAGGCTAATGATTGTTCACAACCAAATAGACTATGCCCAAAATTAAAAAAAATTCACTCAATTTAAGCCATTGACATATTCACACACTTCATATTATGTAACCTAATACCATCTACAATATGCAAAATTCACATACAAAAGAAAAACACATAATCCCTCTCTATACTTGAATATCACATTCTCCTTAATGTGAGAAGAGATAACACACCCGGGGGAAATAAAAACAATATAAGAAAAACATAAGAAGAAATACGAACACAAAATGAAACGATAAGGGTTAGAACATAAAATCGTTTATGGTGAAAGAGGTGGTGATGGCTATAGTGATGAGATAAAATCAGCTTGACATCGAAAATGTTTCCCTATCTTATAAGTGAATCAAGAGAACAAAAGAATTAGCACTCCAAACCGTTCCAAATCATTTAAGATTTATTTAAGAATTTAAAACAAACCTAACTACACAACAATTTAAACCTACTACTAAACATGCTAATTTATGGTCATTAATTTGACCTTCATCCTTTAAAACTCAGTCAGGATCAATTATGAGTGGCTTACTTCCACCCTTTTTATTCAACATCAATTTTGTAGCCTGTGAGTAAGCTACAAATTGCAAAATGATTAGAAGGACAATACTGACAAAGTTGAGAAAATTAATTAATTTCATTAATGTCCTTCTTATTAACAAATTGTCAATAAAATAGGGAATAATGAAACTCCCCGAATCTTCCATCGAATTCAATAGTTTGTCTTGTACAAAGGTAAATTACTCTCCTTCTTCCTTAATTAACTTCATTTTCTCTGCTTCTTCTGCTTCCCAAATAGAGACTTCCATGCTTTCTTCAAACTCTATGTCTATTGTCATTTGTTCTTTATCCTCTTGTTCTTCAAAAGATTCGATCACATCAATTATCCTGAATAAGCTACTAACCTTTGGATTCTTAAATACATCATTCATGTGGAATCTCTTCATCATGATCAATCCAAAAGATAGGGTTCTTTGTGTGGACATTTACCTAAGAATTTTTTATTTTCATACGTGGTATATCCAAGACTGGTGAATAATAGAGAGGGTTGGAATTCTTGTCCTCGTACACTTCCATCGTCTTTTGGTTGCCAACGAATTGGGGTTCCGCATGGTCTTCCTCTGGTTCTTCTAGCTCTACCCCATTCTTAAGTTTGATAGCCTCGTATTGCTCTAATTATTGTAATTCCATTTTTCTCAAAAAGTCTTCAACACTTCTCTTACAAAATTCACAGGAAAGTTGTCTTACTTGAATCTCTAAGTTATTAATAGAAGCGACATAATTTTCCGTCACTTGATCAATTTACTCTTTTAGTCTCTTATGCTCTTCTTCCATGTCTGTGAGCTTATCCAAGAACATGTCCAATTTAGAATCCCGTAAACTAGATTCGTCATATTGAAATTCGAATAGATCTTGGTGTCCCATGTGAGCATTTGCATTGTTAGACTAATAGAAATCTCTATTGGATGGTTCTATCACCCTGAAGTGTACATGGTCCAATAAAGGTTGTTACTTCTCCAACCATACTAATACTCATTGTAATTCTCAAAATTTCCTTACTCCCTATAATATCTATCTTCCATTATTGTTCAACATTCAACTCTTCAGATATCCCATTCTAAGATATCTCAATATGTCTTTACTTTACGACCCAAAATTTTTTTTAATAAAAACAAAATTTAGTGGAAAGGCCTTAGACTAAAGAACTAAATTGCCTTCCCTAGCAACGATGCCAAAAACTTGTTCACTAAAGGTTACACGCTCTAAGTTTTACTATTTATAACCTCGGTAAAATTCGTAAGTGCACGGGTCATTAGCGTAGTACTTAAGGTATCGATCCCATAAGGAAGGGAACTAGTCCTAAAATCTAACGGCAACTAAGTTCGCAAAACCTAAATTAACAACTAATGTAGAAATTTAAATCAATTTAGAATCAAATAAGAGAAATTAAGCTCCTAAAGAACAAACAAAAGCAAAATCACACAAATAATCCAAATTTCAACCTAGAAGCAACCAATTGAGAGAAAGGGAGAATTCATTTGAAATTAAAGAAAATGTGCCCAATTATGAAATTTTCGATTTAATAGACCTAGACGATCCTAGGGCAAATTACTCTCTCTCAAGTTATTAACTCTTAAACCTAATTAATAATCCCTAATTCAAATTATAGAAATTGTGATCTCTCAATCCTCAATTTGTCCAAAACCTAAATTAGTTCTAACAATGTTTATTAACCTACCGAGAATCTGTGCTCGATATCTCATTACACGACCTTACCAGTTTCATTCAATTCTCTACCTATTGATTTACCTAACTATTGTTAACCTAAATTGATGATTTTCATCAGCTCACCCTCTCAGTTTATTGCCCAGTTATGAAGAATCAAATTGAATCACAGTAAATTGAAATAAAACACAATCAAATCAATTTTATTAATCTCAAGAATAAATAAACCCGAATGTGAGTTTGGACAAAAAAATCGACATTCAACAACAAATAATTCTAATCAATCTCAAATCCCATACATCAATGAAATTGAAATAAAAACTAGAAAATACTATTGGAACGAATCTCGGAGTCGCGATTTCAGGAAACTACCTACTCTAGGAAGTACGTTGCATCAAGCGTATCTCCATGCCTCTCTTCCTTCGTCTCCTTCCTTGATTGACTGATCTCTAACTAAGTTTTCCCTCAAATTTTTGGCAGAATCTCACACTTGTGTAGCTCTATTGGCTCTTTAATCTCTGCTGGTGGCTGCTAGGTATTGTGTTATTTATTTGGTAGTAGCTTTAGATTAAACTCGAGGTCGAATGGTCTGGTTCGAAAAATCACCCGAAAATTGAGTTTTAATGTCAGCCTGATACAGGGTATGATCGTGGCCCTACCTGACAAGATCATGGCTGACACTGTTTCCTTTCTGTCACGATCATGGCCAAAAGTGCAAGATTGTGGTCTGACTTGACACTATCTATCACGATCGTGACCCATGATGCAGGATCGTGGCCCAGCTACCTCTAGCCCTCACGATCGTGGCCACTGTGCACGATCGTGGCCTATATGTTTTGGCTCGAAACTCTTTAAATCTTCACCGTTCTTCCCTGTTTACCCTGCAACACTAGCACACACATCAAGGTACCTCAAAAATATACAATTTAAGCACAAAGATTCAAACTAACCCATAAAAGCACTTAAACACAAAATAATCTAATTAAGCCCTAAATGCATACTTAACACTCAATTTAACACAAAATGCATAACAAATTAAACCCTAAAACATCATACAAAACACTAATATCATAATACATTAATTAATGTTACAAAAAACTTATTGTACATCAAATTGAAAAACTTTAACCTATATTGGTCATCCACTAGCCCTTATAGGTCAACCAATCACTAACAACATGATTTTAATAAATTAAAATGCTCAAAACAAATTTGTTTTAATCCAATTATTATTTAAACACTTCCCAAAATATTTCCTAAGGATTGCTTAAAAGATAAAAAGGTTTTTTCTATTAAAAAATGCTTTAATACCTCTTTATAAATATATGGACACATGTAATACACTAAAATGAAATTTTTATAAGTGATGAGCTTATTAGAGCATCAAATTAACAAGTGAGATTACAATTAATATTACAAACTAAAGAATGACCTTGATAAGCCTTGATATTTTTTATTCAATGTTTGATCTTCATTTTAATAGTTGTAAACTTCAAATTCTCTTTATCAACTTTAATAAAAAGTTTTCAGTTTAGGAGTTTAAATTTTCATCTTTAACTTCTTTGACTTCTCTCTAAGAACATTGTTAAACTACCCCCAACTACTTTCTACTTTTGGTAAGACTCAAGTTGAAGCTGCTTCAGAAGCAAAAGACTCTAAAAGCAAGTCATAATATGGTACAGGTAAATAATCATTGCCTTCCCCTGAAAGGTATTCTTCTATTATGAATATTGGTGTAAATGATTCTAGCATGAAGGAGTTTTCAAATCTATACAGTGCTATAAAATCCCCCTCTAAAGCCACTCAAGCTGAAAAGAGGGAAACAACACACCTTACTAGCTCTTAGAAGAGTAAGGTCACTGCAACCCCTATGAATAACAAACTTACACATTATAAAGAGGTGATGGTAAACGGAATCCTAACTCCTAAAACAAAGATGTTGAATGATGGTGTAATAGTCTGGTTAACGGCTCTAGTAGGTTACTTTTGGAGTAAAAGACCTTCCTTTCCAACGATAAATAATGGGTCATAGAGAAATGGAATGAAAAAGGGTTGGAAAAGACAATGAAAAATAAGGAAGACATATTCATATTTAAGTTCTTTAGTGATATTTTTTGAGCAAAATCTTGAAACTTGGTCCTTGGTATATTATAGGGTAGTCCATGTTTCTTCAACAACAGAGATCAGGAATTGAATTGGATAGAGGTAACATCAATGTTATTACTTTATGGATAAATTTTCATAATGTCTCACTTGAGTTTTGGACATTAGAAAGACTAAGCTTCTAAGCTAGTTTAGTAGGAAAACTTATAACCATAGATTCCCAAACAACTCTATAGATAGAATATGCTATGACAAAATTTGTATGGAGATACAAAAGAATAATGAGCTATTTAATGTGATACTAGTGTTGAAGTTAGGAGAAAATGGAGAACTTACCAAGGTTAAAGTCTAACTTTCTTACCTTTAAAAACTTAAAAACTTAAACAAAATTTGAAACCGATGGGGAAAATATTTTCCACAGGTTCATACAATGAACTTATAAGCCATAAAGAGGTTGCTCTAGACATTAATATACTAGTTAATGAAACCAATTTTCTAGTGATAAAACTAGTGGAAAGTAGGGATTTACCTCAAAAAGACACATTACTACAGGTAGCTCTTAAATCCTTACCTCAAGAGACTAACTTTGCTAATGAAAGTACTCAGGTAGACAATGATATTAAAACTGAAGAGGAGATAGACATAGACAAAGGAAAACAAGTGATGAAGTTGAAGCAGCTATAAATAGTAGAGGAAGATCTGACAGGACAAAAGGAAAGAACAAGTTGGGATGCTTCCAAGCTCTTACTTGATGCTTTTTATAAGTATTATAATTTAGAACATAACAGGGCTAAATTACCCTCTAAAAAGAAAATTTGTTAAGGATTTTATTTGGAGAAAATACTTGTATCTTTAGACTTACCAGAAAACAAAATAAAGCTTCCTCAATTATTGTTCAATTTAGTTTTTTGGGTGTTGAATGGAGAATACATTAAAATCATATGTATAATTACAATGGTAGAATAATCATAGCTTGCAACTCATACATGGTTATAATACATATTTTATTTACATTTCATCAAACAATACATCTTACATGTGACCTTCAAGGTGCCCCTAGATTTTTTATCTTTCTATAACATATGCTCCTAATTATAGATTCCAAAGATCTAACTTATAAAAGGACATTAAGAGAATACATTATTCCATCAAAGGACTTTAGGCTATGTTAGGAGACTATAATTATACAGTATCCTTATTAGAGGCAGAAGGTAGCAAAATTAAGGTGGAGAAAGAGTTAGCTAAAGTAACATAAGGAATAAATATGGTGGAATTGAGATTTGTAGGCTATTTTTACTCTTAGAACAATTATCAACAAGGTGAATACCTTATAAAAAAAACTAGATAGGGTCATGGTAAATTAACAATGGTTTGCCCAATTCCCTAGTTCTTATTCTCATTTTAAGGAATCATTATGTTAGATCACTTAAGGATGGAAATCCAAAAAATAATAAATATTAGAGCTTCCAGGGTTTCATTCAAGTTCTTTAACTATCTGAAAGCAAACAAAGGTCTAAACAAACGATAAAGAGAAATTAGAAAATAGAGATAGAAGGGTACAAATTATATAAGCTCATAAGGAAATTGCAGAGATTTAAGTAAGGTATTAAAAGCTTCACTAAACAAACTAAGATAGAATCAACAATGAACATAAAGCAAACGAAAGAAAATTTGATGAAGACATAACAAGAATGTTATAAATCCCCTCATGATCAAATGTTGAAGATCTAAAAGTCTTATGTTTGAAGGAACACACTTCTGCTATAACTTTGCATAACTCTATCCTTAGATAAAAGGAAAAAGTGAATTAGTTAAACGAGGAAGATGCAAATACCAAATTCTTTCATAACTTAATATTGGCTCGTAGGAATAAAAACAAAATTACTATGTTATTTGATGAGAGGGGTCAAAGAAATATAAATCAAGAGAAGTTAGATGGTATGACTGTAAGCTATTTTAAGGAACTGATAGGTATCATATGGGAAAAAGGGACTTTGTTTAGGAAGTTAAGGATAAAATTAGTCAACAAATAAAGGATTTTTTGTTAATCCAATCACAGCTTAGAAAATTAAAAATTTTTTATTTAGTGTAAATCCATCAAAAGCTCTTAGCCTTGATGGATGTAGTGCTCATTTCCTTCAATATACCTAAAGTACAACCAGTGAATTGATCGATAAAGTAGTAAAAGAATTATTTTCCTCCTCTACGATGCTAAAGGAGATGAAAAAAACACACATTTGCTTAATTTCCAAGATTTAGAACGCTTTTTATGTTAAATACTTCATCCCATTTCCTACTGCAATACAATTTATAAGGTAATCTCTAAAATAATTGCCAACATACTCTAAAGTTCACTAAAGTCCCCAATAAAACTATCTCAAGGAGCCTTCATTTAAGGTATATCCATTGGTGATAATATACTACTAGTTTAAGAATTAATGAAGGAATACACTATAAAAAGATCTACCAAGAGATAGTGCTTATGATTTATTTTTCAAAGCTTTTGACACCATCAAATGGGATTTCATAACTAGCTACCTTCAAGCCTTTGATTTTCTTGATTAGTTCATTCATTGGATAAAGGAATGCAACACTTCATACACATTTAGCATTTTCATCAATTTGAATCTAACAAATTACTTCAAAAGTTATTAAGGAATTGTGTAGGTGGATCCTCTTTCCCCTACCTATTTACTCTAGTTATTGAATTTCTATTCAGGCTACTATATGCTCTGACTTCTAAAAATCCTAGATTTAAGTATCACTAAAAATGTAGGGATATGAAGATAAACCACTTTGCTTTTACTAATGATTTTATGCTTTTTTGTGTAGTTGATGCATGCTCTCCAACTCTCATCATGGGAGTCTTAAAAGAGTTTACCAGATTGTTAGGATTGAAAGCCAATTTCTCCAAAAGTTGTATCTACATCTCTTTTAACATATAGAATGGTGATGAAATAACCATATCAACTGGGATAAATGTTCAGTCTGCTCCCTTCAAATACAAAGGAGTACACATCATAACAAATAAACCAAAATATGTTGATTGTATTCCTCTACTTGAAAGCTATAAATCCAAGATTAATGTTTGGAAAAATATATACCTATCTATAAATGGCAGATTATAATTGATCTCACCAGTCTTAAGAAATATTCACACACACTGGAGTGTTCATTTAACATTACCTAAAAAGATCATAGAGGAGATAGAGAGATGTCTTGAATAATTTCTGTAGTCTGGGAAGATAGTCAACAAAGGAGCAAAAGTCAAGTAGGAAGAGCTATATCTCACTAAAGAGGAGGTGGACTAGGCTTACCCCTAACGACTATGGCAAAGTTCCTTTTATCCAAGAGAATTTAGATATTATTTAAGGACAGGGAAACTCTATAGTTAAAATGGATAAATGAGTACTAATTGAGGTAGAGCTCAATAGGAAAAATTTATAGAGCTTTAGAGAGCTAATTAACATGAGGGATCAAATTTACCCTTGGATAAAAGTAAAAAATTGGTAATGATGAGCTAACATGGTTTTACTTTGATAATTATAATGACTTAAGCCCTTTGTACAATTAACATGAGATGCTACACTTTACCAGAAGAATCCTATTAAAAGCTAAAGCAATTATCTAGGATGGAACCTAGGACTGTAATTTTATAGTAGCTACCAGCTTATTGAATTGTTTGCCTAACATTCTACCTTTAGCTGAAGAAGATAAGCTTATATGGTTGAGGAATAACTCTCTAGAATTTAGTGATTCCTTATGCTACAAGATCTTTAGTTCCTGCAATCCTAAATTTCTTTAATATGAGCTTATATGGAAGAATACTCTCTCCCCTAAAGCTTTACTTATTAGTTGGTTAGCTATCAAAACATAAGTTAAGAATAAAGAAAGGTTCTGGAAGCTTTGACCCCATGTCTTTACTATGTAAGAATAATTCAAAAACTCTACTTCACCTATTTCTTTAGTGTAAAGTATCTCGATCTATTTGGAGTCAAGTTTTACACACAATGCAATTTTATTATCCATTGACAAAATGGATAGACATAACACAATGGGCTACAAGAATAGTTAAAAACCTTAAGAAGGATGGAATTATCTTCAAAACTGCAATCATTTGTTGTATATACATAGTAGAGGGAGAGGAATAATTGTTTATATAGAGGAATAGAGCTAGAAAACCAAATCATAGGGGACAAAACTATTAATTGGATCATAAAGTTACTAGTGGCACATGATATTCAGTCCAAATTCAACCAAAGAATGAGGATATTATGGAATCTGTAGTGTTAAGTGTTTTAAACAGGGGTTGCTTCTGAACTATTAAAATTTGTATTTTACTTTGATGGCTAAGATTGATTTCCTTATCATTGTAATGTTTTTAAGCTTTGTTTGAGTTAATAAAATTATTTATTCATCTCCCAAAAAATAAAATTCTCTTTATCAACTTTATAAGCTATCTTTTTAAATTTGTGACTTTATTTATTTTACATTACTTTTCATCAAAATAATAAACTCCTCAGTAGTAATTATGTTTTGTTATCATCAAAACACTAATTAGAAGCTCCTTTGATTCAACAATCTTGTTGATGATGACAAGACATTTGTAATATTAGAGAACAATAATAAAATTAGGCAAACAAACAAATATCAGATGGTGATCAGCTCCCACCTTAATTCATGCATAAAACATAATTCAATATGAAGAACGAAAGAGATATTCAAAATCAACGAAATATCCATACAAAAAATAGCATAAATTTACTTGAGCATATCACATAAAGTGCAAGAAATATAAAAACTTATGAAACAATCCCTCCCTATAAAGTTTATCAAAAAAAATATTCATACATGAAGATAGCATAAATTTACTCAAGCATGTCACATAAAGTGTAAGAAATACAAAAATGACATAAACACTCTCTCCTCCTAAATTTCATCACTCCTCCGTAATACCATCACTCTCTCCTCCTAAATTTCGTCACTCCTCTTTAATATCATCACTCCCTCTAAATCTAATGTGACCAATCTTTATCCATTTTTTTGGAGTTATCAAAAGAAATCAATTAATCGAAAAGCATAACGTAAAGTGTCATAAGTTAAACTAACTTGGTAAAAAATCAAAATGTATTTGATTTAATATTGATAAATTTTTTCATTAAAGAGCATCATTAAATATTTAAAGAGTCAAAACAAAAGGTTAATTTTTGATTAAAAAATCCAAAATTGTATCTTATTTGAAAATTTCCAATTTCAGTATTATGCCTAAGTTAAAAATTCAATTAAAACATCAAGAACAAGTTTTAACAAAATTAGGGATTGGAATTGTAAAAAATAATGTTGTAATTGCAATATCCAACAATAAATTTCATAAAAGAATGTATAATTTATAAAGCACCAAATTTTCAAAAACAAAAACATAACAAATGCCTAAAATACCAATATTGCACAAAATTAAAGATGAGTCAATATAATTGAAAGGGAAACAACTTTAGCTCCTTTTACAATTTAACTATAAAGGCATCAATTTGAAAGGTAGCTTTTAATTAAGAAAAAATTGAAAAATTTTGAAATCGCAAAATAACAAAAATTCAATTTGATGCAATTTAATGAGATTTTTATTTTTCAAAGAAAAGAGTGAATTTTTTAGATTTTGAAGATATAAACATAAAATATGATAATAGAACAAAAGAGGTAAAGAAGAGATTAAAAATAAGAGACGGTTGACCAATATTGGTGTTTTAGAGAGAAGAAAAAGTGAGCACTAAAGGCATGGTGAAAAGAAAATTTTGGTTTTAAAACTAGATCTATTAGTTGACCAGTGGAGTGTATTGTTCAATCACTGAGGGTATCTAGTTGACTAGTTAGTTCAACCAAACTCTTCGCAAACTCTTGGGAAAGAAAGGAGTCTCTGAAGCAAGAACATTGGTTGACCTCTAAAGGACACTGGTTAACTAGTGTGGTTGTTTGGGCAACTAGATAAGTGATAAACTATGAACAATCTCTCGAGAAAGGGTAGATACATGATTTTTGGGTACACTCCAACTATACTAGGTTATTCATTAATTAGGATATTCTAAAACATTAGGAAATAACATCAAAACTTGAACAAAAACTATTAAAACATTTATCAATCCACTAAATATCAATAAAAAAGAGTTAAATCATATAAGGGACCTTATAAAAAATAATTCCTATTGAACAAAACTAATTTTCTTTTAATTATACAAAATTTATCCTTATTCAAAAGTTTAGACAAATAATTTCCTAATTGATGTAAATTCTAACTTAATGCCCTCAGTTTGTACAATAATCTCTAAGTCTAGTACTAAAGTTTACCCTTTTAAAAACAACTATTAATAATACTTAATATAATTACTACTATCTCTGCTACATAACATTTTTTTATTTCTTTTCTAATAGCCTTACAAACCAAGGTAATCAATGTGCTTTAGGAACCTAAATAAGCATGGTTTTTTGGTTATTAGGTTCCTTCTTCTTTTTAACCCACCCTTTTAAAGTTTTGCTTGACATTTGTTATTTAAAAAAACAAAATCTATCAGCATACCCATACATACCACAAAAATGACATACTATGTTATATGAGTGATTATGATACATATATGCATTTCTTGGACCCCTTTGTGTGTATGCATAATGAGGAAACTTTCTTTGGAAATAAAAGGTGATGAATGGTTTCTTAAGGTAGTGAAATGAGCTACCGTAATTATATGTATAATGTCTATTATAAATAGAAGCTTAATGTATGCTTCTTTGAGGCCTAAAAGGGTATAAGTAGGTTTGCATGTTATTACAGAAGTTATGCCTATCCTTCCCTTGATATTATTGAACTTTACGCCTAGGATGTGAGCCATATATAAAAGTATGATGCTTGCTTTTAGGATTAGTCCTATTGGATGTGAAATGTGCATGAATATAATTAGACGTGGATGCTCCATACTCATTTGTCATATTAGGTAATGATTCTTCATTATGCAAATATTTTCCCTAAATAAATATAGTTTTAGAATTCCCTTTACTTCTATAGTTATATCCTATTCAATACCTAGAATTCTTCTAAGCTCCTAGCATGTTTTCTAGTTTTTTATTCCAGCTAGTAAACTTACACAATAAGTCTTTAAGGGAATCTACCTCCTTTTTCATTGTTCCATTTTCTTGCCTTATTACATTTACGTCATGATTGTCATCTTTGATCACATTTTTTGGATGCCTTTTTTTATAAAAAAACTAGGGGCAGTATACTGGAGGGGATGGTTACACTATTTTATTAATTTAAAAAATGTACAAAGTGGAAGAGATTGATTTTCATAATATTGCTATAAATATAAGCCAATCTATAAAAACTAGTAAGAAAATGGTAAAAAAACATTGAAAAAGTACATACACCAATACCGATATGACTATGAATTATCTAGCTCTAACTCAAATTGAAGGATAAGATACTTTATCTAAAGTCACAATTCCCTGTAAGCCACGTCAAAACTACGTCCGTTCTCTGTAAAATAGCCACATTTTGAAGAGCATCCCAAGTTTGCTATACAATTTTCTGCCTAGTTAGCCTCCCTAAAATAGTGTTGAATCCCTCTCAAAAAAGTATAATTATGTACCTCCCAAAGTAAGGGCCTAATTTGCCATGGAATCTGAGAATGACGATTGAGCATATCCATAATTACCTTAGAGTTAAGTTCCACCAGTAACTTGGAATCTTCAAGTATCTCTACACATAATTCCAAACCTTCTAATAAAGCTCAAATCTTAGCCTAAACACATACGATGTCATCAGGGGCAAAAGAATATATTAAAATAGGGTCACCTCTGGAATCTCTTAAAATACCCCTTACACCTTTTCTACCAAGGTCGCCTCTAGATGCTCCATCAGTGTTGAGCTAATAAAAACCTCCTGGTAGAGGGATCCAGTTGACAATATTTACAGTCATTGGCCTCACTTATCCTCCTAATGCCGTAACCACCTCTTGCTAATTAAGCCTAGAGATAGACAAAAACAAAGTTTCCTCTAAAATAAAATAAACATCCTATATAATATAAAAAATATAGAAAGAAATATCAATCTTAGCCCCATCACGTTTTGCAGAACATCTATCTTTCTAAATTTTCCTAACTTATTGGGGATGGCAAAACTCTTAACAAAGTACATTGAGCTGTAATGCCATCTAATAACCACTAATGCAAAACCATGTCTCTATGCCTAACACAAGGCCCATAACTTTAAATGGCATTCCAAAAAAATCCCATATCCTTCAAGCCCACTACCCATTTAAAAACAAATGATCAATAGATTCCTCAGATGTGTCGATGCAGCAAACGTACCTAGAGGGGCTATGTACACCAAAGTGACGTAAGGAGACATCAAAAGACAACCTGTCTCGCATCAATCTGGTTATAAAAAAGGATATTTTAACCTACAAACCCTTATGCCAAATAGTCTGCCCAATCATTGTTACCACTCCTGTTACCCTAACTGTGTCACATGTTGATGACATGCTAAACTTACAATCTGGAGTCAGCATCCAAATCCACTCATCATCTATCCTTTCAACAGAGGCATGCACCAATTTGCATGCATTAATTATCCTCTTCCAAGCTAAAGAATCACCCAGTCTAATATTTTCCTCGTCCAACCTTTTCATGAATAGTATTTTCTTCTCATATACTTTGACCATAGTGTCTCATTCTGCAATGTTCTCCACCACAATTTTGCTGAAAAAGATAAGAATTGAGTGATAAAATTTTCAAACCAATTCCCTCCTACTCCCTCGAATGACATAAGGAATCCCAAGCTATCCAATGATACTTGGATTTGTCATCATCAAATCCCTAGAGGAAGTCTGCAAACATCCTTTCCAAATTCAACAATATCCCTCGAGGTGGGTTATAGGTGGCCAATACATGAAAATGAAGAGACGAAAGAATTAAATGCAGAAGTATAATCCTCCCTTAACTAAAAGTAAATTTCTAGTCTAATGACAAATTCTATCCTGAACCTTGTTAACCATAGTATTAAAGAATTCAGACTTTTGATGTCCCCAATATATTGGACATCCTAAAAAAGTAAAAGGCCCCTGTCTATACTAAAAACCTGTCGCATAAGAAATCAAATTCCTACATGTCTAAGAATAGTGACCCATAAAGAAACCACTCTTACCCATATTCATTAGTTATCCAGAGCACTTCTCGTATTCCTCTAAGGCACTTTGAATCGCCACTAATGATAACCTCAGCCTATTTGTAAAGATAAGAACATTATCTGTATAAGAGAGATTGGAAATTTAAGGACAATTCCTTCGCTTTGTAAAACCTGCCATATTTGGCAATTCATTTAAGACTCTCAAGAGAACCTTCAGAGATAGAGGGTCTCCTTGATGGAGACCTCTAGCAAAATGAAAGTAGCCCGTCAGTGCTTCATTTACCATGATTGAAAACTAGCAATTTGATATTAATGCCACACCAAGTTAATGAGCTATTCCCTAAAGCCAAACCTCCTGAGAAACTTAATCAAAAATCGCCAAGACATACGATCATATGCCTTTACCCTGTCAAACTTTAACACACATTTCCTCCCCTTGTCTTCCTCTTTATATCCATGCATAGTTTTTAAGCCAATAGTATATTATCTGAAATCAACCACTCAGGTAAGAAGGCTGCCTGCTGAGGAGATATCAACTGAGGTAATACAAATCACAACCTATTAGCCATCAGTTTTGATATAACTTTCTAAATAAAATTACACAAGCAAATCAAGTGGAATTCTGAAAAATAAGACTCATTCAACACCTTAGAGATCGACGTAAGTAATGTATAGGTATAAGATCGTGGCAAATCTCCCCCTGAGAAAAACTCCTTTAATGCCTAAACGACATCACCGCCAATCACCTCCTAGCAAAAAATAAAGAATTTGCCTATGTAACCATCTGACCCTACTTTGCTATCCTCATCTATTTCTTTCAAGGTAGCGTATATCTCCTTCATCTCAAGAATATACTGGAACTTATCATTCTCCTTAGACGAGACAAATTGATGAATCACACTATCCACCAGCCCATCCATATCACTGATATCCACTGATTCCTCCCACACACAAGTTGATTCTACTACTTAAGGTCTGCTCTCAATATATGTATTTTTTATATAAAACTTGTAATGGCAGGCCCGGGCAAAGTTGTACCTAACCATCTCTAAAAATCCATTTCGTAAGTACCATGCATTTTGAAACTGAAATGCTCTATTACCAGCAACTTGGGGGTTATCAGCAACTTCAAGAGCAAAGGAGAATCATCAGATTGAACCCGAATTAAGTGCTCAATCGTCACAGTCATCTAGGATAACCATTCAGTATTCATTGAAGCCTATCAAGTCTTTTCCATAACCTCTAAGTACCTTATCTATTATTGGTCCATGTAAACTAGGAACTCGTATATCTAGCATCCACTAGGGAGCATACAGCCATAAAATTCTGAGAATGCTCAGCCTCAGAAACCTGAAAAGCCAACCCACCAATCTTCTTTACCACAGAAAGACATACATTTAAATCCCTTTAAAATAATCAAAGGCATGTAGCAGGCAAAGGAATCCCACAACAATCTTCTCTTAACCATAAAGCAAGAAGCATGGGTAAAAGTAAAGCATAAAGAATGACTTATCAGAGAATGAGACACTTTTAAAGTCAACTGATGAGAATTTTCATGAAAAATATCACAAGAAAACTCCTTATTATAAAAGAACCAGACATGAACTATGGAATTAATAACCACCCTTTCAAAATTTAATTTATGTCTTATTTCATCAACACACGATAATTCAAGCATTGGTTCAACAACTACAACAATTTACAGCGCATGAATTCTCTTCAATTTTTTCAATCTCAAAACTAAAAGTTTCTTGGTCAAGCCACGAAAATTCCAAAATAAAGCACTAACCATTGAGACTTTGAAAAAGGAATTTGAACTATCCTAAGTTGGGATCGAGTTCAAACACCAATATCATATTGGATAGAAGTTAATGTTTGAGCCATTACTTCACTCGGCGTCGCCGAAACTACCATCGAATCAACCAATAGTATAGGTGCCTTAGAAATTCCAAACTCAGAGGACGCATCATTGTTCATTATGCTCTACTTGCTAGATCCAAAGTCATCACAGCATCAGACCCCCCTAACATTAACATTCAACTGCGACTAGATGTCCAATATATCTAAATTAGCTGGCTCACATTCATTATTCATCTGAATTTCAACAGTAGTAATAGCCTTAACCATCGATAGTTCAAAACCAGCGACCCCATCAAGTCCTAGTGATACAGCAGTTGTCGTTGACCATGATAATACAATAGCAATTTTGGGCAATACAGTGACATCTGTTGGTCCTAATCAAACAGTCGTAAGACCCAATGATAGAATAACAATTTCCAATAAAGTATTGATAGCAGTAGATAATAATGGCAAAATAACTGAAAAAAACGATGAAACGGTAGACCCTGGTAAAACATCAGCATCGATGACTAACTCGCAATTGCAACACCAACTTCCAAATTCGACAAACCATCTGAATCAGCATTAAGAACTCACAATCTAATCAAATTTGACGAGATTGAAACAACAGTACTCTCCACTGCGATTGACGAATAACTAATTTGTAATAGCCAATTTCCAAACCCACAAAGGGATTAAGTGTTAGGTTATTGGATTACAACATATTAGAATGAATTTGGTGCATCTATGATCTATTTTTATGATTTCATTCACATGCATAATATGAGCATACATATACACGAATGTTGATTTAGAAAAAAAAATTCACTCAATTAACATGTTCTGGGGTATGAAAGTTTCTAAATAATTATGACATGATTGTGCATTTCTAATGTCTTCTATTTTAATTTGCAAATAAAAAGAATTGATGGATTATGATTAGTAATTTGGAGTTATTAGTCACAATTGAAAATTTGATGGATTAATAAGTACATTTAGACTAGAAAAATTTTCAAGTAGCAAGACAATTGACAAATGAAAATTTAGGATGACTGAGTCTATAAATTAAGTGACATATGGCAGTAGAATTAAGTGACAAATGGCCTAGGAACTAAGTGACATTTGGCAGCCTAAAGAGAGGATATGTAGCTACCTTAGACACTTAACAAGTGTCCTCTCCACTTACGCCATACAACAAACACAAGGTAGAATCTCTTCATTTGTTGTTTCTGCTACAACTCTCTCCTTCTCCTACATCTCACTATTGAAATTTACATCTCCTTCATATCTCTGTATTTTTCCTAAATTATGTTCAATTGCCACGCCAAACTCCATGCAAAAATCCTTCATAAAGATAGTTTTAGAAGTAGAACATTGTTGAATTTGTTGTCATCTTCTTGTCTTTGCTGAAACCATCCTACTCCTACCTTGTTCATGAGATGATCTTGCATGCATGTGAGGCAAAGCAGACTTGATACACTGAGGTGGCATTTGAGCTAAACAAGTGAAATAATGATCTTTGTGGCATCTAATATGATGACTGATTAGGGATGGATTGCATGCAGTGTTGATGTTAAAGTTGTGCTGGAAAATGATGAATGAATTAGTTATTTTTTTGTTCTGTTTTTGAATGCAAGAAAATAGTAGTTTATAGGCTATTATATGGATTATCTAATTTAGTATTTGAGGTATAATTGATGAGGAATTCATGCTAAAGATAAGTGTTATTAAGATGTTTTCAAATATGGGAAAAGTTAGGATTGCATGTATGATGCTATAAAGTGAATGGTAATGAAGCAAGTGAGTAGATTTTGATGAGATTTAATGTAACCATTATGGAAGCTAGACTTGTATGAAATGAAGTAGCTTTATAGGACATGAATTCTAGAAAAAGTTTAAGTAGTAGTGATGTCTCTAAGTATGTGAAATTCGTGGAGAATTGAAGAAGAAAGACTGTACATAATCGTAGCCCCCAGAACATGATCGTGGCCTGTTGCACTAGTTTCTATCACAATCATGACATTGTCCCCTACAATTGTGGGCCTAGTTCCGAATTGATAATTTCTGTTTTATGTACATATTGAACCATCTGACCAAAATTCATTCTAACCTGGAGT
>JANIIA010000010.1:16972146-16984727 GCA_027478495.1 Erythroxylum alaternifolium | reverse complement strand
ATTAATTTAAGACAACTTTTAATCTTCCAAGCTTACCCTTCCATATTTAATCTAATGCCTTCTAACTCCTTAACTTAATTCTAACATTTCTATTTAATACATGCAAACACATGTATATAAAATGTATTCATGAAAAAATGCGAATAAATTCTCATTCAATAATTCTAATTTCCAGGAAAAAGTTTGGGGTCCAACATATTAAATCATCAATAAAGATAAGATTTGGGATGCCCATTCTTCTTCATTTAGAGTGAAATTTAAAATGCTTAGTTCTCTCCATTATTCTCTTCAAAAGTCTGTTAAAAACTTCCATGACAAGAGCAAATATGTAGAGTGAGGTTGGATCTCCTAGTCTTATGCCGTTTGGAGATCTTGAATGCCCTTGTGGGTTCTCCATTAATGAGCATGCTGAATGTAGAAGCAGCATAACATGATTTTATCCAATATATGAAACTTTATAGGAACTCTAAAGCATTCATAATGTCACAAAGGAAAGCCCAATCTACATTGTCGTATGTCTTATTTAAATATGTTTTCATGATACAATTATTTCCATCCTTGTTACTACAATATCCCTTTATGAATTATTTTATAAGCAAAATGTTGTCATCCATCCCTTTGCTAGATATGTAAGCTCCTTGTGCAATATCAACATGATTAATTAGAACTTCCTTGAGCCTATTTTCCAATATTTTTTAATATAATAATGTAAATGAAGTTGCAATAAGAAATAGGTCTAGAATCACTAAAATGTTTTAAAGAATTCAAGAACAACATCATGTAAAATTTCTTTAATGATTGGCTAGGTTTTAGTAAAGAACATGTTGAAACCATCTGGCCCTGGTGCTTTATAAGGGTTTAAACTTTAAATCAGCTTATCAATCTATTGTCTGGTTACTGGTTTAGATAGAATCTTCGCCTTTTGTGTATAGATGCAACCATCCATGATATATCGTCAAATTAATTGGGGACTGAGCATTAGTGGGAGAATTCATGTTACTAAAAAAGTTATCAAATGTTTGTTTAAGTAGTAGCTCATTTTTAGTGATGGTTTGGTTATTGATAAGAAAACTAGAAATTCTATTGGAGCATTTCCTAGTTATAATTGTTCTATAAAAGAAAGAGAATCCCCTACCATCACCCTTTAACCATTCCATCCTAGATCTTTTTTTCATATTTGAATGATCATAGGATAGAGCCTTTGATAGGTTATACATTGTTTGTTTTTCTTTATCTATAAGCATAACATAAGTTGGATTCTTGTAAAGTTAATCTTGAGGTAAACTCAATTCCCTTTTAGTAGTTGTTACAAGATGATGCATATTACTGACATTCTTCGTATGCAATCACTTGAGAGTATGTTTAAGCAATTTGATTCTTTGCACATTTTTGTATTGTTTGGAATCATGAAATTCAACACTAATATTATACCTTAAGTCATATTCAAATCTTGGTACATTAATAAGGAAGTTGTTAAATCTAAAGGGTATCTTGAAACTTATAAAATTTGTAATGGTGATGGCTGGTGAATAATTAGAGAGACAAGTATTGGAGAATGTTGTGTAACTATTTGGAAATTGTTGGAACCACTATAGATTTGCTAATCTTCGATCTAGTTTCTTCCTAATGATATTATCTCCTCGTTACTTGTTGCTCTATGTAAAGAAGTTTACCCCTAAAGCTATATCAAAAGCTTCAATATCGAAAAGATATTGTCTTAGATGTAAATAAGGAACCTTAGCTATATTACAACCTTCAACATCTTCTGGTGCAATGATTGAATTAAAATCTCTAATTAGTAATCAAGGTAGTCGTATGTGACTAGATAGCTTCTGATCCTATCCTATAGTTGATTTCTCCTATATACATCATTGTGAGCATATTGAAAGAGAATTGGCATGATATCCTTGTGGTTTTGCATAACATCTTAACATGTATCAATTGGTTTGTGATGTAAGAAGCAAAAACTTCAATAGAATTAATGTTGTAGTATACCAAAAATCTACCATTTGGAAGTTGATCATAGTTTGTGACTTCCCTCCTGTAGTAAGAACAGACAAGATAAAAGATAGGAGCAAAGATGGAGAAAAGGAGAGTGTGTAAGAAATGGGATAATTTCACGACATAAAGTGATAAGAGAAAGCATAAGTGGAGGAGAAATATATGAGCAAGTTGAGTTTAGAAATGAAAAAAAAAGAACTATAAGATCTTGAGGTAGAACAGTTTCATGATGAGTAGGTAATTATCATGCAGGAAAAGGTGGAGTCGTTAGAGAGAAGATGGAGAGCATTTTTTTAAATTTTACTTGTTGCTATTATTGTTTTCCTTGTTTTGAGCCATTTTAGGTCTAGTTTATGTCTAGGTTTTGTGAAAGAAAAAGACATTAAGGTCATCAAGCCCTAGTGCCTTGTTTGGATGTAGAAAAAACATTTCTTTCTTAATTTAAATTGTAATAATATGCCTGATTACTAGCTTAATA
This sequence comes from Erythroxylum alaternifolium, assembly GCA_027478495.1. Classification (NCBI taxonomy): domain Eukaryota; kingdom Viridiplantae; phylum Streptophyta; class Magnoliopsida; order Malpighiales; family Erythroxylaceae; genus Erythroxylum; species Erythroxylum alaternifolium. The sequence continues at coordinate 16,982,248 of JANIIA010000010.1, read as the reverse complement.
TCTTGGGAGGATATTTCCTCCTTGACTGTAAACTTCAGAGGATCACTAAATGAGATAACATATGTTGGACTGCTAATTAAGCTAGTGAAAAAAAAGTGAGCTTCCCTATGAAGTTCTTCTTTTGTTATAAATAAGTCACCATTTCCATCCTTTAAGGATCCAATCCTGCTGAAACTTCCTAGAAGCTAAGGAGTTATAGAAGAAACTAGTATTTTTTTCAACATCCTTAGTCCATAAAATCCTTAATCTTTGCTTCGTAAGAGAAAGGTTCATTTTAGCTATTTGGGTATACTAATAGAGAGCCAAATTCTTTTTTTTTTAAGATCTACATCATAAGGGAAATTGTAAAGATCACTGTGAATTCTTTCAAGTTCCTTAATTGCTACTTATATAACTTGTTGAGTACTAGAACATCTTATTCTATATAATCTTTCAAGTTTATTCTTCACCTATTGCAACTTTCTTACATAGGTATAATTTGTTCACTAGTATTTTAGTATTAGGGCCCCTAATAATTGCATCCTTAAATCCCTTTATAATAACAAAAGATAATTAAATTTGAACATAGAGACTATTTTTTTGATAATTAAAGATGTTTTGTGCCAATATAAGACTATGATTTGATAGTAAGTGATTTTTAAAAGATGTTTTACATTTAAGAAAATTTGACATTCATTGTTCATTCATCAAGGCTCTACGTAGCTTCTTCCTAAGGTACCAACTCCCCTTTTAATTATTATTTAATATGTAAAGTGCCCCTTTATAAGATTAGTGACTTATAAATGATTGATGCAATTACTGAGCTTATTAGAGCAAATCCTTGTTTAGCAAGTTTTATATATAATAAATATGTCAATACCAGTAAGTATACAGATCGTATCTTGTACTATTAAGGTTATCGTTCCCACGAGGACTATAGATGCCTAAATAATTTGGATAACACTACCTAAGGTACTAAGATTGGAATTGAAATAAATAACTGACACAAAAAAATAATAAAATGAAACAAATAAGAACTGATAAGTAAGTTGCCAATGAATTTATCAAAGTTAATGACTTGGGAACAATTCAATCCTTATTTTGTTTTCCTTAATCTTGTTGACTCAACTTATGTGATATCCTAAAGTTTTGATTACTCTCTTTTAAGATCTAATTAAGCAACCATAATTGAATTCAATATTTATAGAGCTGTAATCTCTCGATTTATAAAACTAGCTATAATCTCTTGATTTATAAAACTACTCCAAACTTATTAAATTAGATTAAAGCAATCCTATATATAATTAATTTCAAAATCAAGGTCTCTCTTCAATTGTTCATTAATTTGATAATTTTAGGTCTATTAAGTTGTCAACTCTCATTGCATACCTTAACACTAATTACTTTGATTCACTCTCTTGATTTATTATCAAGTATAAGGAAGACAATTATGACAAACATTCATCAATGTATTGAAATCAACAAGAAATAAGGTTGACAAAATAGATCAAGAACAATCCCTTATAGGGATTTAGAAACCCATAATCATGTTAAACTTCTTAGAAATTGAAATAAACATCAAAGATAATGAAAGAAATAAAGGGAAAAGAAAGAAAAAACTAATTTGTGTCTTGAGCTGGAAATTTGGAATTTCCCTGAAGCTCTTATTAATATCTCCTTTTGATCTTCTTTGATGTTTTCATGTTTTTCTTGTTTTTAAATACTTCTTAAGGCTTCTAGGGTTCTTTCTAGGATTTTCTCACTTAATTTGGTTCAAAAATAGCCCAGAAATGTCAAAAGTATAAAAAACAAAACTCACCAGCTAGAAAAGCTGAAGTCTGTTGAAATTGATGTCTGTCATGTTTGTTATGATTGTGCTCCTTATGCATGATCATGACCTCCATGCATCATGATCATCTTCTCTTTTCTTCACATTTCTTTTTCCACACGCTTACAAACGCATCAAACACCTCTTGAAACATAAAATTAAGAACAAATTCTTGCCCTAAACTAATCAAACAATTAGAACACTAAGAATGACATTATTTTAAGCCTATACCCATGATAATCATCTAAGAAATACTTAAAAACACACTTAAAAATCTATAAAACATGATATAATCTATACCTATCAATATCCCCACACTTAAACCTTTACTTGTCCTCAAGTAAAACTAGAAACTATACAACAACAACAATAACAACACCTAGTGGAAATCCTATTAGGGTCTGGGGAGGTCGAGTAGTACGTAGCCTTACCTATAACTTGTAGAGAGACTATTTCTAAATGACCCACATGAAGTAGGAAAAAAACAAATAAAATAAAAACAAATAAATATATATAATAAATAGTAAAGAATAAATAAATAGTAGTAATGAAAAATGTTAAAAATGATAATAAAATAAATATATACAAATATATACAATAAAATGGTTGAAAAATAAAAAATTAAAACAATACATAAATAAATAAATACAAATAATAATAATATATTATAGAATAAAATAAAATAAAAACAATAATTAGAAAGATCAATATATATAATACTAATAATCATAATAACACGGATAATCTTAAACTTAATAATAATAAGAAAATGAATAATACTATTATTATTATTATTATTATTATTATTATTATTATTATTCATTTTCTTATTATCACATATTATTACATAAATACATAAACACACAATCATGCAACAATGCAATAATGGTACAATGACATTAAATCTTATGAAATTAACTTAACGTTAAACACTAATCACTTAAAATGTGCCAACATACTAACTCATTAGTTTGATGTTTAAGTTCTTTTATTTGAATATAAATATCAATCAAAATATTAACACCCTAGTCATACACCTATGGAACTTGTAAGCAGACGTTTATTATTATTTATCAATCAAAAAGGAAAACTATCACTAAGTAACCTTTCATGAAAATTCTTGATATTGTTAAAAGATCAGTAGGTTTTATTTATTGTAATACCATTTTTTAGATTTTCTTTAACAATAACCTAGTCTTTTTACGTGAAGGCAAACATCTTATCATGAATGTCCCTCGGTTACTCAACTAGGTCATGTTTTTTATTTAGCTTCGTTGGACTGTCAATCTAGTCTTTTGACGTGAAGAAAAAGATTTTGTCATGAAAGCCTCAAGTCACTCAACTATATCACAACTCTCAACTGACTACCAACTCTATTCTTAGCCTAATTTTCTTAAAAGGCCTAGTGGAATAGTTTTTTAATTTAATTTTATAGCATACTTCATTTCTTCTTAATCAATCATTCTCATGAAAGGGTAATAATAATGCTAACCAATTCAATTGAGTATAATTATAAATATATACAAACAAAAGTCATAAAGTGAAAGAATAGCTTTCATATCCTAATTAACATACATATTCATCCCTAACACACTTAAAACACAAAATTCATAAGTTACTATGCCTTTACAATTTAAATGACCATGTTCAAAGCCAAACTAATTCCATTAAATTCTTTCCATTGACATATTCACACAATGCACACATCACTATACCATCATAATAAAAACTATACAATATAAATGAAAATTTCACATACAATTGATATGCAATTGCATATACATCCCCACACTTAAGCAACATATTCTCCTCAATGTAAAGAATAAAATAATAAAAATAAGGATAAATAAATAAGAATAAATACAATTTAGAACAAGAATATTTATGGTGTTTTGGAGGTGACGGTGTGGGCAATGGAATTTGGAGAAACCCTATGACATAAAATTCTAGAACTTGATTCTATATAAAGTAAACGTAAGAAATAAAAATACAAAATACCAACATAATAAAATGAAAATAAAAAATTAAACTTGTCCTAACTTTTGGGTCAGCTCCCAAGTTACGCTTCTTTCACGTCATTAGCTTGATATATTTTGCCTTCTACCCTTAACCTTGGTGTATAATAAGTGTTTTGGTACCACCCTTTTCTCCATATGACTGTTTAGTATCCTGTAAATAAACTACATATTGCAAGATAATAAAAAGGACATAATTAATCAAATTAAGAAACCCAAGTAAGTTTAGTAGTGTGAAACTCCCTAAATCGTCAAAGGAATCTAGCAGTTTGTCCTGTAAAAAGGTGAATTGTTCTTATGCTTTTGCAATCACCCTTGTCTCCTCTTCTACTTCCACATCTTGAATAAAGACTTACTTATATTCTTCAACCTCTATGCCCTCTGTCATATGTTCCTCTTCTTTTTCTTCATCCTTTAAAGATTCAACTACATTAATTCTCATGAACGAGCTGCCCTCCTTTAGATTATTTAACACTTTTTCATATTGAATTCCACTTGTTCATCACCTATCTAAAGGACAAGGTTGCATTCATGGATATCTACCAAAGCTCTTCTAATGTTAAAAAAGGGTCAACTAAGAATATGTGGACAGTTTCGATCCTCTTTAAAGTCTAGCATAATGAAATCTATATGAATGATAAACTTGTCCAGTTTTATAGGCACACCCTTCACCACGCCAAATGGTTTCTTTATCGATTGATTTTCTAACTGAATAAGTATATAAGTTAGCTTCACATCATCTAGCCCCAATTTCCTCAAAATAGTTTGCACCTGAGTCACATAAGCATTTAGAAAATTCTAAACTACAAACTACATAGGGTATAGTAAAACTCCTTGGATTTGTCAACTGTGAGGACATGTGATTGGTAAATATGGAGCTGAAGCTTTTCATCATAAAGACCTTTTGTTATCACCCCAAGTTTACTATTTTGATAAGATCTTTTTGAGAAATTTTGCATACTTGGGTACGCTTTCCAAAACTTCCACAAAGGGCAAAATAATTTGCAATTTATTCATCTTTTCCAAAAAATTGCAAATTTTATATCAATTATGTTCTTCTGAATTCTTTATGGGAATGATACTTTGGTGGGTAAAGAGGGGGAATATAGGGAGGATCTTTATTCTTTTCTTCATTTTTCTTTTACTTCCCTTAGTCTTCTACAAGGTAGGGTTGAAATTGGTTTTTTGCTAGTTCTTCTAGCTCTTTCCCACTCTTATATGTGATAGCTTTAAATTGCTCCCTTGGATTTACCTTCATATTAGTTGGAATGCTTCACACACTTATCACAGACAAATCATTGGCAAGCTGACCCATTTGAACCTCCAAGTTATAAATATAAAAGGCATGATCCTTGTCTACTTGCTCAAATATCCTTTTTAGACTCATGATCTTGCCCAATTTTAAATCATTTACACTGGACTTATCTTGATGAAATCTAGGTAGACCTTGATTTCTTAACTAACAGCCTGTATTATTAAACTAAAATTTTGATGGTTTTGTTACCCAGTATTATATGAGTTTGAATAAAGATTGCTAACTCCTTGACCACATTGTACTCCCATGAAGTTGGATTGCTTCATGTTGTTGTTTTCCACTAGGAAACAATCAGCTCTGACATGGCTCTTTTGTCTGCATAGCTCACATATGTGCTGAATTACTTTAAGTGGGGAGAAAGAGGTGGCTATCATGATGTTTAATTGCTTATTAAGGTTTTTGACCTCAGCCTTTAAGGTTGTCTTTGAATTTATTGGAATCATTCCTTTTGGATAAAAAAAGGTTGACTGTTATCTACTTCATTTTGATGTTTAAAGGCTGCTATTGTTCACTGTCTCTTCAATAGGTCACATGTCACATGCACTGGTGATCATGTAATTTCTTGACAATTGGAAATAAACCCTAGCCTCATCATGTTTATAAGGGTCCTTTGCTACTCGCCTTGGATTCTTTCCTCTGCCATCTTTCTTTCTATAGCTTATTGGAATTTAGCTTTTTAGATTTCTTGTTCTTGCTTTGGGATGTCCAGAGTTGTTGTGTATCTTTGACTTCCTTTGTAAACTTATTTATTTATTTATTCTAGTTCAACCACCTGTACTCACACAAGAAAAGTATTAAATCATTAAATCAAAGGAATTTAAATTGTACAAGATGTTAAAAGTCCTCGAAAATAGCATCAAAAACTTGTTGAACAAGTTTTATATATAATAGAACTCTCAACACCCACAAGTATATAGATCGTATCTTATATTATTTTATCATTCCCATGAGAACTATAAAAACCTAAACAATTTAAATAAGAACTTTGTCTAAGGTACTAAAAATTAAATTGAAATAAATAATTGTAACTAAAAATAATAATAAAATGAAACAAATAAGAATTGATAATTGAGCTACCAATGAATTTGAGATTTATCAAAGTAGAAGACTTAGGAACTATTCTATCCTTATTTTGTTTCCCTTAATCCTGTTGATTCAATTTATATTTGATCCAAGATATCCTAAAGTTTTAATTACTTTCTTTTAAGATCTAATCATGTAACCCTTATTAAATTTGATATTTATAGAGTTTTAATCTCTCATTTCATAAAACTACTCCAAACTTATTCAATTAGATTGTAAGCAATCCTATAGATAATTAATTTCACTATCAAGGTCTTTCTTCAATTGTTCATTAATCTGATAATTTTAGGTCTATTAAGTTGTCAACTCTTGTTGCATACCTTAACAATAATTACTTTGATCCACTCTCTCGATTTTTTAACAAATATAAGGAAGACAATTATCACAAGCATTCATCATTGTATTGAAATCAATAAGAAATAAGGCTCACAAAATAGAACAAGAACAATCACTAATAGGGACCTAGAAACCCTTAATCATGTTAAACATCTTAGAAATCCAAATAAATGTCTAAGATAATGAAAGAAATAAAGGGGGAAAAAAAGGAAAAACTAGTTTGTGCTTAAGCTGGAAATTTTGAATTTCTCTAAAGCTCTTCTTGATGTCTCCTCTTAATCTTCTTTGATGTAGTGCCTGCTCCATTTTTTTGTATTTCTCTTATTCTTAAACAGTTTTTGAGACTTATAAGATTCTTTCTAGTGTTTCCCTACTTAATTTTGTTTCAAGAATGGCCTTAAAATGTCAAAAGTTAAAAAACTTATGAGCTAGAATAGTTGAAATCTAGTAGAATTCTTGTTTTAGCACAATCATGACCAGCCTCTATACACCAAGATCTTCTCTTTTCTTTGATTCCTATTCCATACACTCACAAACACATCATAAACCTCTTGAAACAAAAAATTAAAATAAAATTCTTGCTATAAACTAATCAAACACTTATAACGCATACAAACACTAACAATAACATAATTCTAAGCCTATGCACATGATATTCATCTATGAAATACTTGAAAACACACCTAAAAATCTATAAAAACATGATATAATCTACAACTATCAGTCCTAAGCCTTAATTTCCTGTTGGTTTTAGAGGAGAAATATATGCAATTAAAGTCTTCAATCATCATATGTGGTTCATTCATATTAGCACCAATCTCCTTAAGCTTTTTCCATAAAGTAATCCTTTAGAAATTATAGTTAAAAACATAAAGAAATGAGATTTAGAAACATATACAAGTTTATCAATTACCAATAGCTACGATAGCTACCTCTAACTTACTTGGATCAAAGGCCACAATCTACCGTTATAACGATGAGGGTGATTGGTGATAAAAAACCAACAAATTTTGAGAAACTTAGTTGTTTATAGTTATTTCCCTTGATTTCGGTTTCCAAAATCCCCATAAGGAAAAGGTTAGTTTCATAAATATAGTTATTAACTAGTTTTTGTTTAATGGGTTATTAATTCCCCTAATATTCCAAACTAGGATGGTCATTTGAAGGAGGAATCTGAAGCTTTATGTTTTCTCTTAAATTTCCTCCTAGTTACTATCTAAAAACTCTTATCTAAGTTATTTCCTTTTAGCACTACTCTAAAAGGAGCCCTAAGGTATTCAATATGGTGCTCATAGATTCCTCAGTATTGGATAGAAAATCATGTTGCATTTGAGGAAAAAAATCAATTTCTTGTAAGCTTCCATCCTTGATATGAGCTTCACGGGTCGCATTACTCTTATGAGTGATCTCTTTACAATTTTTTAGAAATATTACATCCTAATATTTAGAAGGAGGTACCACTTACGTTTGGAGGGGGGGGTGCGGGCGTAGTGGTGGGGAACTTTAGTTAATTTCATTTTCTACTACATTTTGATCCACATTTAGTTGATCCTTTGGTCTTTCTTTTATCTCTTTATGATTAGTAGTATCATTTTGATTAGCATTTTGAGCATGATCCTTCTACATGAGTTCCATGTGAATTGTTCTTCATAATCTTTTTCTAGTTGGTTTCCAAGTTTACATTTGTTATACTTTATTAGGCATCCAAATATAAGTGAGATTTGCATAGTCTTCAAACAACTTACCTTCTCATCTAATATGATTAAAAGGATTGATTTTTGAAGAGTTTGGTTGATATCAATTAGAACATAAAAATAAGCATAAATGACCTTTTTCATAGTGGTTGTTGGCTTATAGAGACATACAGGCTTACTAATGAAGCTTTTCAAGTTGCTTATGCATTATATTGTCTAATATTTGATTGGAATATGAGGATGTTCAACCAGAAGGGAATTTGCTTCTACTTAAAAATGAGGAGCTTGGTGCTAGGTTTAAAGAAGGGGTATCTTAAAATTATTATTCTTAATTCAAACATCTTCTAAGCTTAATTAGCACAGAGAAATTTTAAAAAAAGAGGTTCTCCTCATTAAGTAAAACCTCTATCAATCTATGGTGTTTCCAATATAACTAGGCCTATACATTTAAGGTGGGGAAGGAAGGCCTTTCGTCTATAAAGGAATCAATCAAAGTGGCCTCCCATTTTATAACTCCTAAATTTTAATATGTCAGTATCTAGAGTTACAATTGTTTTTCCATCCAAAAACTAGCGGTGAGCAAAAATTTAGCTTCAAATATTTGCAAGAGGCATTCATAACTTGCTTCTATATTTTCTTGTTGGATACATTTTCACGAGCCTTTAAGGAAATGATAGCTTTCAAATTTATAACAATTTTGGCCTTTAAAGTAGTGGTAGTTTTGGGGTCTGGAACATGGATAGCCTACGAAGCTATAGGATATTATAATGAGGAGTTAGGCAAGTTACAAGAGGGAGATAAAGGAGGAAAATCCTTAAGTTTCAGAATGGAGGATGTTAAAATTATGAAGGCAAGGAGAAAAGTCAAAACATAAAAAGAAAATGAAAAAATTACTAAGAAATAAAAGGAAAGAGAGTAGGAAGAGAGTGAAGGAAGGAAACTAAGAATTAGAGGGGAAAGGAAATAGGTAAATCAAGAGAGAATCCGAGGGAAAGTAGAAGAAAGGATTACATAGGGTTAAAAAGTGAGAAGGAAGGAAAGTGTACACTACCGGGAGAAAGAGACCAAAAAAGAGAGTAAGAAAGTACGAAAAAGAAATAATAGAAGGAAGGGAGGATGATGAGGAGGAGGCACGAGTAGCAACAATTAGGAAACTAGAAAGACATAAGCAAAGAGCAAAAGCACTTGGTGGCCATGCAAAGTATGTAAAAGCTAGAGAAGTTATTTGAAGTTATTTGATGTTGTGGCTTCAAGTTATATAACTAGGAATGTCAATTTTGGCTTAGTTTGGCTCGATTTTAGCCCGGCTTAATCGAGTCAAGGGTCACAATTGTTTGGCCCGACCGGTACATAAAAAATAACGTCATTTTTTAACTTTTCAAAAATATATATATAAGGTTGAGCTGAGCAGGGTCATGGGCCACCTAGCCCGTGGTTTGTATAACTTTCATATTTGTTAACATGGTTTTTGGTGTCCTACCATAGATATATTAATGATAATATATTCGAAATGTAATAATATGTTTTATGTTCAAAATTTATTTGGAAAAAAAAGATAACACATAACTTCTTAAAATATTATTTGTATATGTTTTTTGTTGGCCACATTAAAAAAAGCTATCCAAGTTAATCATTTAAACTGAGTTGTTTAATTTTCAAAATTTTAGATACTTAATTGAATATTTTTAAAAATTAAATACTAAAATAAAGGTTGTAATTCATTATCTCATAAAAGAAATACTCATGACAGCTAGAGGGTAAATGAATTTTATTAACCGGTAAAATTCCAATGGTCTAGTTTTTAAAAGATTAGCTTTTGGCCGGTATAATGATCACTTCTCGATTCTTCCGC
>JANIIA010000010.1:16745049-16765133 GCA_027478495.1 Erythroxylum alaternifolium | reverse complement strand
TCTTCCCACCCATACACGGCATCAACATCACTTGAGAGTATAAGATGAAGGTTGGTGTTTTTAAGGCATCAAAGAAGAGAAGATAAGGTGTAGAAGAGTGGGAGAAGGTGAGCAAAATTCAATAAAGAATAAGAGAAAGGAGCACCTTCGGATGGGAGAGCAAAGTTTCATTTAAAGAACATTTCTCACTTTAATAAAAGAAGCAAAGAAGAAGGCAATATGGAAGAGTCGTGAAAGACTCCTTAAAACATGACTTTTATTAATGAAAATAATAGGTGGACATGTAGGCAAGTGACATGTGTCACTTGCCACATGTCACACTCTCATTGGCTCACTAAATTTCCTTCCCAAATCAATTCCAATTTCTCTCCAAAATTCCAATGGCTCACTTTAAAAATTCTTAATTTCATATTTCTAAGTTTCCAGTGCCATTGGACAATTATTTTCATTACCGGTAAACCTCTATTCTGTCTCTTGACAGTTTTTCTGGTCCAAAATTGACTCCGAAAAATTTCCAGAAAATTTCTATACTTCTCTAAAAATCAGAAAACCCCAATAACCCTCTCCAATACAAATTTTTCACACACAAAGCCTATTTTTCAAAATTTCCATTTATTCACAATTATACCGGGAAATGTCATGAATGCGTGTACAGATACTTTTCATGTGCAAAGATCACTGTTCACAAATGCATGAGCATGAGATGTGTTTTCTTAATTTCTCGATTGATCTCCCATGTACCCGTTTCTATGGTTCAACCCGTTATATGAAAACGGGATGTTCATTAGTCGTAAAGAGCAACCTCGAGGTCTTGAACCTTTCAGGCCGAGCTTGCTCATCAAAAAGCTCTCTAAGATAAAACACTATGGTATTAGCATCCATAGACTCATGCTGCTTCTACAGCTCTGGTGATATAGAGGCTAGTATAATGCAGGTAGCCAAGTCACTATCGTTGAGATGCTTACGATATGCTCTCAGATCCTCATCAGAAGCATCAGTAGTAGGGGGATTAGGAAGTGAAACATCTAGGACATAGCCTAGCTCCTCAAATCTGAGAACAATTCTCATATTTCTTAGCCAATCAAGAAAATGAGGTCCAGTCAATTTATTAGAATCCATAAGTGAGCATAAATTCACACTAGAAGACATCTTCAACCAACCTAAATGTCAAAAGAGAAAGAATGTTAGAATATAAATACATGTCTGATCATAAGGACTTGCATAACATGCATATAACTCCTACCAGTTTCAAAGAATCTATAGCCCTCACTACAAATCTAAGAAAAACTATGGCAAAATGTCCTAGTGGGTCGATATCCGTAAATTTTTAAATAAAAAATTATTCCGCTGGCCTTTGGGTTATGAATAGAGCTAGTAGTCAGTTGAGAACATAATATAGCCAAGTAACCAAATTGACATACGTCATAAATGTGTACCTTCGCATTAAAAGGCTATAATGATGTTTCAACCAAGCAACTTAATAAAACATGACTTAGTTGAGTAACCGGATCGACATTCATCACTAATATTTGCCTCCTTGTAAAAAGACTAGGTTCATGTCCACAAAAAGTTTTTAAAAAATTGTTTTCTAATAAAAACCTACCGAACTTGTAAATAGCTTAACTTTTCATAAAAACGTACTTAGGAATAGTTTCAAAGTTTGAATGATCAAATAATTATTAATGTGAATGTACAATTGAAAGGGGTAAATAAACTTGATATTTAAGTTTTGATTAATATGTATATTTAGTCCAAAGCTCCTAAACGTGGATTTTACATGTTAACGATTTGTAACAACTTGAATGATTGCGTTTAAGGTTAAATTTATTTCATGAAGTTGAAGCCATTGTCTCATTGTTACATTGTTTGCCTTGTGATTTTGTGATGTTTCTTGTTTTGTTTGCTAGAGGATAAGCAAACTTTTAAGTGTAGGGATGTTGATAAGTATAAATTGCATCGTGTTTTAGGGCATAGTTTTATATGTGATTAGTCATTAATTCAATCATTTAGTATATGTTTAGGTTAAAATTGTGTTAGTTTGTAATTTATTTATGTTTTAAGTGTTTTAAGGGTTAGTACAAGCTTTTGAGCTTAAATATTATGTTTTTGAGGTGTATGTTTTTTAGGTACCTTGATGTATTTGTTAGCATTAAAGAGTCAACATCGAAGAACAGAGGAATTTTGGAGACATTTAGACTGAAACAATGGCCGAAGATTGTGGCTTATTGGGCCACGATCTTGACAGAAACTCCAGATTTGGCCCACAATCGTAGACAGAAGCTTAAGGAACGACCCACAATTGTGGCCAACATGCCACGATTGTAACAGAAGGTTCAGATGTGAATCACGAGCATGGCCTAGGTCGGGTAAACGATCCAAATGCTCTATTTAAAGGGATTTTTTAGACCTTTCGAATCCCCAAAAAATCCTAAGGTTACCCAAAACACAAAGAAGGATAAAAAACAAAAAAGAGGCAGAGAAGGGGGAGCTTGAAAGCAGCCACCATTGAAAACCTAAATGAGAATATCGAGAGAGAGAACGAGAAGAAGGAAAAGGAAAAAGAGGAAGACGAAGCTGACTCGACGTGCTTCTCGGATCAAGAGGTTTTTCGACGTCGCTACCGTCCATCGTCTATTCCAAGTTGTATTCCTTTTAGGTTCGATTTTATTGATGTATAGAATTGAAATGGATAGTATGATGATAGGATTTGGAATATTGATGGTGTTCTAAACTTTCTTTTGGGATTTTATTTTGATTTAATGTTAATTTAGTTGATTATGTTATTGGATGAATTTCGTGATTTAATTACGTTATTGCATAATTTGGTAATAAACTGAGAGGGTGAACCAAATGAAAAATGATTAAATTAAATTAATAAGAGTTAGTTGATTTAATAGAAACCATAATAAATCTATTAGTAATTGTGCGGAGAGAGATCCCGTATGATATTCTAATAGTTTATTGGAGTGCTTCAGATCTAATTAGGTTTTGGATAATTTGTGAATTGAGAGATTACAAACTCTATAATTTAATTAGGGTTTAATAGTTATAACTTGAGAGAGAGTAATCAGCCCTAGGACATTTTAGAACCGACAATCCATTGACACATAATCGACTAGGTTAGCATTAATGACAAGTAAAATCCCCTTTCTCATAAATTAGTAAATTCCTTAGGTTGATTTCTTTTATGATTGAATATTCCTCAATTGTTAATTATTTTGTGTTTAATTTCTAATTTAAGTGATTAAAGTCAATTCTCGTGGTTACTTTTCGTGCATTCTTTATTTTGAGTTTATATATTGTTGGCCTTAAATTTTAAGATTAGATTAGTCCCCTTTCTCGTAGGATCGACACCTCTTATACTACAGTCGCGACCCGTGTGCTTGCGATATTTGAGGATTTATAAATTTTAAACCTTGAAAAACACGATCATATTCTTTATGTTATACATTTTTAGATGTATATGATAAAGTTCATGGGTTAATTATATATTAAAAATGAAATTATAATGAGATTATAATTATAAAATTCATATTACATTTATGTATTATCCCTAAATTGCTCCTTATAATTGTTCTATTAAGACTAGACATTAATATAATGTAAAAAGACTAGCACACATTATGTTTTTCCTTACGAAAGAAGTAGTCGATCTCATAGACTAAAGTATGGAAATACTTAAGCAAACGTGTAGGTGTTTGTTAGAAAACAAGTTCACTAAACATCTTTGCTCTCACATGAAGAACGGGTTAAAAAGAGCAAAGATATTTTAATTAAGTTGGACTTGAATGTAAAGTTTTAGAAACTTTATAATTAAATATGAGATATTTAATAAATAAGAATCAATATGAGATATTGGATCTTATTTAAGCATAATTGGTATTTAATTAGGATTATTCGAAATTCTAATTAAAGTTTAATTGAAATTAGAAATTAATTTCAATTAAATTACTAAAAATCCAAAACTAATTATAAATAAGCTTAAACTCTAATGGAGCTAGCCCTTCTTGTTTAACCATCTTTGTAAGAGTTACAAAGTTCTTTCAACTTATTCTGTGGATACCGTTAGAGACCAGACACTTATGCGGCTATAGTGATTAAGACGAATCGATTTCAGAAACAGTTCGAGGGATATGACAAGATTATAATTAAACTTCGGAATAAGGTACAACTTACGATTCATTCTTTGTTATGACTCATGTGTTAATCATTTTATAGAATTAAAGTGATCTTAATTTTTAGAAAATTACAATATAAAAATATTTTGTAATTATTCCACTACGGTCGGAATTGGATCCTGTTCTAATTTCCCAATAGCTTAAATGAGTGAAAGACTCTTTAATATATGTATACAACACCTAAGACCTTCTTGATATAAAACAAGTAAGAAAACACATATTTATATTGTTTTGGAGCTCTTACTAGTCATTAGAGCCTAGAACTGGCTTTTACAACAGCTACATATAGTGCATTGATCAACCAATTTAGTCGTTAGAATAATGGTCAACATCAACCAATGTTGCATCTACTATCAGTACAAATTAAAGAATTACCTTAATTAAGCCTTGATCTTCTTTTGTTCTTGATTTGATATTCATTTTAATGGATGCAAACTCCGAGTTCTCTTTATTAACTTCATAAACTATTTTCTTAAGTTTAAGATTTCATTTTGTTCTTATATTGCTTTTTATCAAAATAATAAACTCATTAGTAATAATTATATTTTGTTATAATCAGAACACCGATTGGAACTTGTCTTAATTCAACACTTATTTTTAGCACTCATTATATCTTTAGTACATTAGGCCAATATTACATATATTAAAGTTACAAAAGGAAGGTGGTACCTTCAAACTTTACCAACACGAATTTTTTTTGTTGAGGTGCAGGTGAAAAGAAAGAAAGAATATCAAAATGGACGAAACAATCTTATATATGTATATATCACAATTGACTTATTTATCCTTACTAATTTCAATATTCTTTATATCTTTTATTTTACGTGACATTCACGAACTAAAGATGACCACCACCTGCAACTCGGAAACGATCAAATTGCAGGCGAAAAACAACAGATGATCAAAATCAAATCACCTTCTGAGCAAGCATGTTAGAGAAAATATGATATAATAACACACATTAATGTTTATTAAAGTGAAAAATGATTCGAATGGAATTGGAAAAGGCCTACCAAATAAAATACACATAGTCTTCTCTTCTCAGCTCCATTTTGGCCTTTTACTCAAAAAGTAGCCATAAATTTCAAACAAAAAAATGCTTAAAAAAGAAAATGAAAATAAACTCCTTCCATTTTCAGCCCCTCCCTATAAATTCTTCACACCAGACTCCACAGAACCTTCTCTATATTTCTCAAAACCAAAGGCAGCCCTTTTTTATTTCTCTCAATACAATATTTATTTGTAAATTGCAATCTGTTTGGTAATTGAATATAGAATTAGCTTATTGAAAACACAGCAATCGTAACTCAATTTGAAGGGGAAGGGGGCATATTGTGTAGGAGGATGAGCATGCCCTCTATTTTTGTTCATATTTTGCCTCCTCTCAGATCTTAATTATTTGTTTTTCTTGACGAGATTTGGCATCTGGGTTTTTCTTTAATCGGTGCGTTTATGGTATTTTGGATTTGGATCTTTGATTCACTTTTCAAGTCTGGACATTTATCAGATTTTGTTACTGAATCTATTTCTGGGTTTTTCCTTCCTGTTGTTTTCTTTTTCCCCTTTTGTTGACATTTTAATACCCAGGTTTGGTGGTGTTAAGGTTGCTTGGTTGATTGATAGTTTAAGGATCTTTTACTTTTTTAATCTGACAGAATATAGGAGTTAAAAGTGTTCAAATAAGGAATTGAAGTGGTTTTTTTGCCTTCGTTCGTTCAATTATAATGCAATTAACTTCCTTTAAACGCCTGCATTTCGTTATACTAATGTTGATGATGTTCAAATTATGTGTTGCGTTATGAATTGCATCCTGTTTAAAAACTTAAAATAATTGAAATGAATATATGATTGCCTTTCTGAATTAGATGAATTATTGCCCAATTTGTGATTGTTATTTCTGGGATTTGCTACTCAGTTAGCTTAGTTTTGCTTTGTAGAGAGGAAAGAAAAATGCAATCTGATAATGGCAAGTTATTCATTGGTGGAATTTCTTGGGACACCAATGAAGATCGGCTCAAGGATTACTTTGGGTCTTTTGGAGAGCTAGTGGAGGTTGTCATCATGAAGGATCGAACCACAGGGCGTGCCCGTGGATTTGGTTTTGTTGTTTTTGCTGATCCAAATGTCGCAGACAGAGTCATAAAGGAAAAGCATAACATTGATGGCAGGATGGTGAGTGTCTGCTCAAGTCTAATTAAAAGCTCTAGATTGATATGTAATTTATGACCATTGGTTCGATTGTTATTCTCCCATGAAGGCATGAATCCAATGTCTAACTGCAGCAGTTTTATAGTTATGAGTTGCATTCAATTTGTTTTCAAATTGAGCCCTACAATCAAGTGGAGCTAGCTTGAGCTACTTTATTTTCTTTTCTTCTGCTGCACATGTTATCATTTAAAATTCCATCGCTTAGTCTTTGATGTTTTTTACGGTTAACTTTTCACCCTAAGGTGGAAGCGAAAAAGGCTGTTCCTAGGGATAACCAGAACATTCTGACCAGAAACAATGGTAGTAGCACCCATGGTTCTCCAAGTCCAATCCGCACAAGGAAGATTTTTGTAGGAGGTTTAGCATCTACAGTTACAGAGAGTGATTTTAAGAAGTATTTTGATCAGTTTGGAGCAGTTACAGATGTTGTGGTAATGTATGATCACAACACCCAAAGGCCACGCGGATTTGGATTCATTACTTATGATTCTGAGGAGGCAGTGGACAAAGTATTGACAAAGACATTTCATGAACTAAATGGAAAAACAGTTGAGGTTAAGAAAGCAGTTCCCAAAGAGTTATCACCTGGACCTAGTCGTAGCCCACTGGGTGGATATAACTATGGTCTGAGTAGGTCAAATAGCTTCCTTAATGGCTTCACTCAGGGATACACTCCTAGTACTATCGGAGGCTATGGACTTAGGATGGATGGTAGATTTAGTCCAGTGGCTGGTGGCCGAGGTGGGTTTCCACCATTTGGTTCTGGTTATGGAATGGGTATAAATTTTGAGCCAGCATTAAGCCCTAGTTATGGGGGGAGTGCAACTTTTACCAGCAATCTCAGCTATGGACGAGGAGCGAGCCCTTACTATATTGGCAATACAAATAGGTTTGCTAGTCCTGTAGGTTATGATGGAGGCAATGGAGGTAATACTTCCTTTTTCAGCTCGGTAAGTAGGAACTTGTGGGGTGATGGGGGACTCAACTATAATACCAGTTCTGGAAGTTCTAATGCATATGCGGCATCTGGAGGTGGCAGTTTTGGAGGAAGCACTTTTGGCAGTAGTGGAGTTAACTGGGGTTCCTCGCCACTTTCAGGTCAAGTTGGAGGAAATAATGTCTCCACTAGCAGTCTGAATTTTGGCTATGGAGATGGTGAAAACAGTGTAGGTTTGGGCACAGGTGGCTATGGAAGAAGCAGTGGGAATGCTATGGCCCCAACATCATCATATGCTGCATCAAATGGTGCTTTTAGTGGAACATTAGCTGACATTTATGCTGGAGGTTCTGATTATGCGGATTCCACTTGGAGATCATCAAGTTCTGATCAAGAGGGATCTGGCTCCTTTGGTTATGGACTTGGAAATGCCACTTCGACTGTTTCAGTTAAAAATTCTCCTGGCTTTGTTGGTGGTTATAGTGTTAATAAAAGACAGTCAAATAGAGGTAAGAACTCCTTGTCATTTGTATCCATTCAACTGTTGCCTCTGTTTATCTGTGCATTGTGATCTTGGGGATCTAGTTATTGAAATTGAACCATTACGACAAATGTTTATGCAATAGTTTTTGAATCTTGAAACCCTAAAGAGCACAAGGATCGCCTACACAAATGTTCATCAGAACATTCTTATCTTTTTTTTTTTTTTTGATAGAAGAACATTCATATCTTTAATCATGATGAGATTAATTAAAAGTGGGTGTCTTTTTGTGTGAACCTATTTGATTTTAGCTTTTCTTAGCATAGTCTTTAATGCAATCCCTTCAATCATAGGCCATTGAACCAACACTTTTTTATAGTCTTTAATGCAATCCCTTCAATCATAGGCCATTGAACCGACACTTTTTTGTTTATGTATAGCTCAAAAAAGGAATCTTGTTGAGGCATTTTATGCAATTGCTGATGGATTCAATGGTTCTATTAACGAAAAGATAACCAAGGATATATTGGCAGAAACTCATATAGCTTAGTTTGGTTTAGATTTAAATTAAAATATTGTTAACTTGGGTCACATAAAGAGGATAAAAATTTGCTTAGGAGAGGACATCCTACATTTAGGAGGCCAAGGAGCTGTCCTTTTTGGGTGCTCAAGCAAAAGCCAACTTCTAAAGACATTCTTGTTTATAATGTTTACTTGTTGCTGATTTACTAGTTCATGTCTTATCTCTTCTATTTTTGTGAAGTACTGTTTTAGATTCACAAATTGATTTACTTATGCCACAGAAAAATCAAGGATCATAGATTCTTGTACACATGAGGACAAAATGACTTAACAAATATTTAAGGTGTTAGTTTTTAGGCAGTTGGTTGCATACTTTATACATCTTCATAGTCACACCTTTTAAGTTTAACTTGTTTGAGAGTCATAATCTTTTCTTGCAGTAACCATTACATTCTGTCACATGGTCTTTAGGTCTACTTCATAAATGTTTCTTTCTTCAACTGGAATCGAACTGCTTATCATTGTTTGTATTTAATAATTGGGCCATCATTGTTGGTATTGAACTGAAATTGCTAACTCTTATCCATAGGATTTTGTTCTTCCGTGAAAAATTGTATCTCAACTAGTAAATTAAGATGCACTTGTGTTTCGTCAACTTCTTTTATCTATCTGGTTAAAAGCAAGCTAATTGAAAAACTGACAATTTTGGAATTGACAAATTTAATTTCTTGTGGTGAATGTTTAATTGCTTGGTGCTATTCTATTCTAAGAAACAGGCTTATGAATGATTCTCTGATGATATGCTTGCTGACAACTCCAATATGAAGATTTTTTTAGTCACTTTGTTCCCCTTTTATGTCTGTTCCTTTAAGATAGACCATAGCTTTAGAAGTCATCATCTGTGCAGCAACATCACAAACTCTTTAAAGCATGCAATAATAAAAACAAAGGACACCTCTAAGGTGCATCGTCTTTAAGTACTTCAACTGGGTTTTGACAGAAATATTCTGTTTTTTTTATTTGTTCCTTTAATTCCATTGTCTTAAGCTATAAGCATATAAGTGACTATATTTCTCTTTGACACAGTTCTTACCCTGAGAATAGATCTGAGTACATGATGTGAGAACTAGGATTATAATGTGGAAGGAACACGGGATGAAACGCAATCTATACTAAATGTAATGGAGATCCAAATAGTAATGATCTGAAGTTATGTTCTTGTTCCTAAATAGGCTTGCAATATGTTTCTAAATCGAGTTTGTTCCTAAAACTCAATTCACTTGATTCCTATCTTTTCTTATAAGAATTCTTTTCCTGAACACCATTCTGGATTGTACTTCTCTTCTCTAGGGTGCATTTTTTGGGAGATACAGTCAGTTGAAATGACTCGTATGTTAGTTTACTATATTTGTTAGTTTACTATATTTGGTATCTTTTGTGGCATGAAGAAACATTAGGGGTTAAGTTTAATCAAACAACAAGGTTTACATGGCACTGGTGGGGGCTACATTAAAGTATTGAAAAGTTACGAGGTCTAAAGTTCGTGAAGAGAATAGTTCTTATACCTACGTCACTCTTTCTCTCTCTCCCTCTTTCTTTGTGTCACTTTTGATATTCTCTTCAACAACGAACTTTATTTGTTTCGTATGTAATCTTACACATGAAAGCATGCTTAATGTTTATTCATGTAAATATCATTCTTGTAACATGAAAATTTATTTGTTAGCCCTTTATAAACACTCTTTAGGATGTAGTTAGAAAATTTTGAGAAATATGTGATCATGATTCCAATTTTATGGTTACAATAATTATAGTTGGTCTTCAGCAAAATAGTTTGAATGACCTAAGGATTTGGATGCTGGGTGTGAATTCATATTAATTATGTAGCTGTATTTTCTTGTGTTGGTCAACACATATGTGTCTACAAAATTTGAACGCCTTGCTTATTTGTTTACAACTGATTATCATTGACTGATAATGTTTTTTTTCTTCATTCATTTTTAATAACGCTTCCATCCCCATTCTTGATTTATATTGGTCCAGGAATTGCTGCCTAGCAGTTTATTTTGGTTTTCAAGATATTGTAGCAAAGATAATTTGGAGAAGCAGGTGAACTGTGAATTTCTGCACTTCCCCTCTATAATATTTTCGGTCAAAGAAAATTGGTCATAGCTAACTGGAGTGCCTGTTTTGAAGAACTAAAGTTAGAAGTATAAGGGATTTTGTGCTAAGTTTGAGTTCTGAATTACCCCTCTTGGTTTTTGTTTTATTTTGAGTGAGATGTAAAAGCAGCTTGCGGGATATAGTAAAAAATGTATTATGCATCTCTGTTGAGGCAGCGATACAAAAAGATCATAGACTACTCTTTTTTCGTTCTTTCCTCTTAGTTTTTAATGTTCTGTAATATCTGGCAGTATTTGTTGATTCTTGTCAGGTATACTTTGAATTGTCCCATTGTTGGGTTTCCTTCTAAAAGGATTGTACTTGGGCTTCTTGTTGATTTTATTAGTGTGAAACATTATAGGGGTACCCATCTAAGGTTCCCATGAATAAGTCATCACATTGTTATTCTTTTTATGAGAATATTGATTAAAACTTGTCACTCTGTAGAATAGACCATAAGGGAATATTTTATTATCATTTCTTGATTTCAATAGTTTGGCAAGAACTAAGAAATTAAATGCTTTGGACAGCTGATTGTACAACTAGTTTAGATAAAACCAGTGTAGTTAGTCAGTTTCTGTTAAACATCTGCATATTTTACTTATGTGTATAGTTTTCAATTCTGATTTCTGCTTGTAATTGTCACAAATCATCATTGCCCAAGTTAAGGATTTTAGTTCTTTTGTTAGGCTCTCTGTATAGTGATACATGTAAAATAGGATAATCTCTTTTGAAAAGTAATGTAACTAACTTTTAAGTAATAAACTTATTTGTTGCTTCTATCTTTACTTGTTGATTCTCTTACTTTTATTTGCATTGTAGAATTGCAATTAAATCAAAATTCCTTAAATGAGTAAACCTTAAATTTGCAAGGAAGATGGATTAATATTATAGGAATTAAAGAAATATAGGTCTTATTAAGTTCTGTCAGTATAATTCCTTTGTTGAAGAAGTCTAAAATAACATTAATAAGTTCATATTCCATGATGTGTTAAGACTATTAGGCCTGGGAGCTTTGATATGCTTTTGAGTTCTTGTGTTAAATGTATTAACAAATCCTCTTTTAAGGTTGGTGATTGTTAAATTGATAGACAGGCAGGCAATAGGAGTGAAGTTAACCTAGAAGTTTTTAAAGAAACATCATTGCAATCCTAACGTTCAGGATCTTAAAGAACATACGTGTTGTTGATGACTTAGAGATTAGTGGTTTCCTTGACCCGTTTCGGAACTTTCACTAAAGCCATTAAGTGTAATGTAGCTAGACTTCATTATTTTAAAGCTCTCCGAGCTTAATACATTTCTATTTTCTCAAAAAAAAAAGAAAATACAGTATAAAATTAAGATATTATATAAACTTTTTCATATGAATGCATTTATAATTTGAAACATAATTAAGTTAAATTTTACCAATGAACAACACTATTTTATGTCAATGTGAAATAGGAACTCTATGATTAAATAAAAAATTTTAAGTTCATTAAGTTTTCATATAATGAATTTGAACTTTTTAATGCTTATAAAAAGAAACTCATCCACCATATGTCCATAGAAAAAACAATAAAGATATTTGGTATTTTCAAACATTATAGAGGAGTTTGAATTTGTTATTTTCTATTTTTTACTAATTTCTAATCAAAATAATTTTATACAATAATCCTTAAAACATCATAGAGGTAGTCTCATAAATTTTAAATATTTTTAAATCCTACGTGGCTAGTGGTAACCACTAATAACCACCACTTTTCAACCATAAAAGGCTTTTATTTCAAAATTATAGGCTTCTTGTTTCCTCTTTACAAGTTTTCAATCTCTTTGGAGGCTATTGAATAACCTTAACCTCTCTACAGTTTTTTAACGAGTATAGGAAAAGTCTAAAAGAACCCATCATAATGTAATAGTCTTTATCCTCTAAAAACAATCGACGACCAATAGTTTTGTTAAGTTTTTTATTTCGATTTCCTATTTTTAGTTTTTTACACATGATTAATATTAATATTTTATATTATATTTTTTTTTGGATTTATGACAAAGAAACCTAAAATCAAAACTTATTTGGTTTCATCATCCTATCTATTATTTTATTTTATTATAATATTAGATGTTAATTTAATTCAACTCTTAACATATCAAATTTTAATGGGTTGATTATAAAAAAAATCTCAAACTTTGGTCAATTTTGTAATTATAACCTAAAGTTTAAAAAAGATAATAAAACGATGAAACTTACAATTTTTTTCAATTCTAAAAAAATTGAACAAAAACGAAGGGCAGTGATCGTTCACAATTGAAACAGAAAACCACAGATGAAGCGGTTTGTCATTTTAAAAAATCGACATTGTTTACTTACGTGATTAAATGATGTCGTTTCATTAATCAGGATTTGTTCTATTAAGTGCTACTGATGTATACTAATAATAAGGGTTTTTGGATAAGTGGCATGTAATGTTAGCAATCTTAACAAAGAAACTAATGTCAGGCTATAATTGAAAAAAAATTAAAAGTTTTAGTATTTCATTGCCACTTTTTAAAGTTCAGAGTATTATTACAAAATTGACCGAAAATTGGCATTTTTGTAATTAATAATTATTTATCATAATTATTAAAAATCAAAAGATATTAATATTAATATAATTAAATTTTATACATTTAGCAACCTACAAGTTGATTGAAAACACCTATTAATCATTGATCAAGGTATTGAATGCCAAGTACTTTGCTAAACTCATCCATTTGCGAGTCAAAGTACTTGATAACTCAAAGATTCTTTGCATTACCTTTATCTATGCTTCCAATTTTTCCTTTCAGCTGGATGACTTGTGGACAGATTTATTTAACATACACGATAGCATGTACTATCCATGGTTGTTAATAAAAGACTTCAATAATATTCTCTATTCCAAATGAGGTTAAGGGGAAGAATAAAGGACACAACTTGTTCAATGATGGGTTTAGGGAAAGCATAAGTAATTAAAGTGGAAGCTTCTAATCTTAAATATGATGGAAACTTCTTGACTTGGAACAAGAAACAACAAAGGTCTCGTTAACCAAATTGGATAAAGCAATGGTAAACTCCTCTTAGCTAAATCACATCACTAAGAGTAAGGTTCACTCTCATAAGGCTCTATCATTTGACCACTCACCTATTGAATTCCTAATAAAAGATTCTTTTAATTCTAAGCAGTCTCATTTTAGATTCAATAATTAACTAAATGAGCTTAATGGATACGAAGATTATGTTCTCGCTCACTTCAAAAATACCATTGGCATAACAATTAAAGTTAGATCTTTGTTGTATGAACTCAGGAACATCATTCCTCCTTTAATCATTGAAAAGCATACCATATATCTAGCTGCTCAATTCAATAAAGTGTATGTCAGATGTGCATTATGGAGTCTTAACCCTAAGAAAGCACCTAGACTAGATGATTTTAATGCAAACTTCTTTCAAAAATCTTAGAATTTAGTAAGGAATTAAGTAACCAATTTTATCCTTAAGAATTTACCAAATTGTAGCATATGAAGAGAAACAAACAATACTGATATTTTCCTAATCCCAAAGATTAGTAATCTAATTGGTTTGCATAATTTTAGACCAATCTCTTGTTGCAATGTTAGTACAAAATCTTGGCCAAAATGCTTGTTACTAGACTTTCAAGCTTCTTTAAGGACATCATCATTCTAATCCAAGGGTCCTTTCTACAAGGTAGTAGCATTAGGGATAACATCCTACTAATTCAAGGACTACTTAAGGATTACCATAGGAGCAAAGTAATGACGAGATGCTCGTTCAAAATAGAAATACACAAGGCTTTTAAATCAATTGCTTAGTCCTTTACCCTGGAAGCTATAGAAGTAAAGTGTTTCCTGAATGAATTCATTGGATGGATTGAGATGTGTAACACAAATACTACTTTTAGTGTCTTTATGAATGGGGAAACCACTAAACTCTTTGATAGGGGACAAAAAGTAAGGTAAGGGGACCATTTATCCCACAACCTTTAGTGTGGGCATTTCTGTTGTAAATCCTTATATCTTTCCCACACTTCGTAAGTCGATTCTCCGTCACTTTACTGGAAGTTGGTAATTTCCTTGATTATCTTCGTGGTCTTAGTAAAGGGAAAATATTTGTTTAAGAATGCACTAACTAGCTGATCCCAAGTCATGACATTAGCTGGGTTGAGAAAATGATATCAAGCCTTTGCTCCATCTCTAAGGGTAAAGGGAAAGAGCCTAATTCTAACCGCATCTTCTGACATCTGATGGTACCTAAAGGTATCACAAATTCAAGGAGTTTCACTATATGTGCGTTGGGATCTTTATTCGTTAGTCTATAAAACTACACGTTCTTAAAATTGCACATTCTATTGAAGCATATTTAGGAGGGCTAGTTTGATTTAAAATGATGTTGCTTGTACGGGTGGCCTAGCTACTCCTTGGTTAGCCGTATTGAACCCTGGTCTCATGAAGTCTATAAGGGTCTGTTGTTGACGTCTCCAAATATTGCTAAAATTCCTCAGCCATTGTTGATTTCACGATTTCTTCTTCTTTGTCACCCCAAGTTTTCCTAATGGTTCGTACTAGTTGAGTGATGTCTAAATTTAAGGTTTCAGCTATGTGACTCGAACTCCTCGTGACTCTTGTGTTCATGCAAGAGCACGATTTCAAAAGTAGGAAAAATAATGGAAAAAAATGAAAAATGAAAAACTAACTAAATGCCTAAAACTATAAAACTAAATTAATCGCCTCTCCAACAACAGCACCAAAAACTTGATACTGGTTTTCCAATATGTGTAAGTTATAATTAATAACCTCAATAATCTGCAAGCATACAGGTCATTCACGTAGTACTTAAGGTGTCGATCTCATGAGGAGGAATAATCTAATCCTAAAATCTAATGCCAAGACAATTTGTAGTAATTCAAAATGTAACAAAACGAAGGTCACAATTTAATTCAATCACACAACTCAATTCTAATAATCAATTACAAAAATATTAATAAAGTAGCAATTGCAACCACACTCAAGAATCAACCTAAAGGAACTATCAATTGAGAGAAAGGGGAATTTTTACCTATCTTTAACACTAACATAATCGATTATGAATTATCGGATTATTAGTCCTTAACAATCCTATGGTTTATTACTTTCTCTCGAGTTATAACTATTAACCGTAAATTGTACCCTAATCAGATTATAGAAAATTCAATTTTTCAATTAACAATCTATCCAAAACCCTAATTATATCTGAAGTTTTCCAATAAACTATCGGAAACCTATGTAAGATCTCTCTTCACACAATTACCGATTTGATTAATTTCTCATTCTTATTAAATCACCTAACTCTTGTTAGCCTAGTTTAATTATTTTTCATTCGATTCACCCTCTCAGTCTATTACTGAATTATGCGACCACAGTAATCAATCATAATAAATCAAATAAACATAAAGCAATCAGATTTTATTAAATTAAAGATAAAAAAAACTCGAAGGTGAGTATAAAACATCTCAACATTCACAAATCCTATCATCAAACTGCTATTACCAATTCTATACAATAATTAAAGCGGAGAATAACAAGCAATATGATCTTGAATGGAGACAGGAGGCAGCGACGTCGGGAAACTCTAAATCTGGGAAGTACATCGATGTCGGCTTCTTCTCTACTTCTCTCTTCCTTCTTCTCTTTCTTAATCTCTCAACAATCCTCTCTATGGTTTTCTCTCAAAAGTGGCTGATGCAAAAACTCCTTTTTCTCATCTTTTATCTTATTCTTTATGTATCTTTTATGTTCTGAGAAGCCCTAAGGTTTTTTAAAGGTCTGAAAGGTCCAAAAACTCCCTCAAAACTTAACGTTTTTTAGTGTCTACACGTCTGTCTTATGCAAGCCACGATTGTGGGCCACGTCTGCGCCTTATGTCACGATCGTAGCAAGCAGGACACGATCGTGGGATTTATCCTGGGCTTCTGTCACAATCCTGGCATATGGGCCACGATCGTGGGCTGACTCCAGTGCTTCCGTCACGATCGTGGTATGTTAGCCACAATCATGGGCCATTGTTTCTGCCCGAGTGTCTCCAAAACTTCTCTGTTCTTCGATGTTGACCCTGAAATACTAACAAACACATCAATGTACCTCAAAAATATGATAATTAAGCTCAAAGACTTGTACTAACTCATAAAAACACTTAAACACAATCAATTAACAAACTAACACAATTTTAACCTAAACAAAATTAATTAACAAACTAACACAATTCTAACTTAAACACATAACAATTAAATGCTTATCAAACTAAGCCTTAAAATATGATGCAATTCACACTTATCACCATAACTCATATGGAGTCTTTAGGATTGACTTGCTAGGTATTTGATTCAAGATATAAGCAGCTGTTTTCAACATTTCACCCCACAAAAATTCAGGTAAACTAGAATGAATCGACATACACCGCAACATATTAAGAAGTGTGCAGTTTCTTCTTTCAGTGATTCCATTTTACTGAGGTGTTCCTAGCATTGTATATTTTTCTTCAATATCACATTCTTGCAATTATCTAGCAAAAGGCCCTAGATTCCTTCCACTCTCATCATAATGCCTATAATACTCTCCAACTCTATCAGAATTAACTACCATGATTTTCTTCCCATTTTGAAGCTCAACATTTGTCTTGAAAATCTTAAATGCATCCAAAGATTCAGATAGTAGGTGGAATAAATGGTCCACATAGATCAGTATAAATCAACTCCAATAATTCTGAGCACTTGTCTATTTTGCTTTTTCTAACCTTAACGGTCAACTTTCCTTTAATACAATCAACACAGGCAGTGAAATATGAAAAATCAAGATCTTGAAGTACACCATCTTTTACCAACCTCTCCATTCTATCTCTAGAAATATGGCCTAAACGTTTGTGCTATAACATAGAAGATCTCAAATCTAACCTTATACACTTGGAACTAATAACAGTATTAAGAGAAGAGGAAGAAGCAACAGTAACAACATCATTCAACTCAAGTTTGTATAAATTTTCACATAAAATTCCATTTCACACCAAAAGAGAGTCATAATACAAAGTTAGTTTTCCAGTTCCAAAAAGAAGACTATAACCTAGTTTATCCAAAATGGATAAAAAAATCAAATTCCTCTTAATAGAGGGTAAAGAAGCGACATCATGTAATAATAAAAGATGTACTATATTCAATTGTAGTATAACTATCCTAAAAAATTCAACTTTGACTTTGGTATCATCTCCCATGTACACATGTTGCTCAAAACTAGTCGGCTTTCTTCGATTTGTCAATTTATGTAAGGAATTTATGACATGAATTGTTGCTCCAGTATCTAAACACCAAGTGTTTAAGTGCACATCAATAACATTGGACTTTAAACAAACCTTTATAAGACAATTACTTTTCTTCTCTAAGTGAGCTTTGAGTTTTCGACAATCAACTTCCTTGTGCTCAAAATTTTGACAAAAGTTGCACTTCCTTTTTAAAAACTTATTCTTTTGACTAACAGAAGATGAGCCGACCGGTCCACTTCCTTAGGACTAACAACTTTCTTTTTGAAAGGCTTTTGGTCATTTGAGTTATTAGAAGTGGACTTTCTCCTTTGATAATTGTTGTGGTTTGTCACCATGGAGATGCTTCTTGCCCTTCCCTTTTCATGCCATTCCCTTCCTTGGCAAGAATAGCAGTCATCTCCTCAACAATCCATTGCTCTTTCTGAACATTATAGCTTGATCTGATCAAATCAAATTTGGAAGGAAGAGTCCCCATCATAAACCATACCTTGTAATCCTCACCAAGGTCCATATCCATAGCCTTAAGCTTATGGTAACAACCTATGAGCTTGTTAATGTGAGCCCTAATGTCACTTGCACCATCATAAATAGTAAGATGAAGTATGCTTAAGTACTCATCATTCTTTGAGAACTTCATGTACTTCTTCTTAATGGCAGCAAAAACATCCTGTGCATTATCAACCTTAGGAATACTATCACGAATGGACTCATCTATGTGATACCTCATAATCATCAAACAATATTAGTTAGAGTATTCCCACTCCTCATAGGATTTCTTTTCCTTTTCAATAGCATCATTAGCGGGTTTAGGTGGTACATCAATTCTTAAGGCTAAGTCCATTCGCATGATAGTCAAGTTCATCATGACAGATTCAACCCACTACTTGTGGTTAGTTCCATTTAGCGTCAAGATAACATAGACTCTCAGATTGCTTAAAGTTGAATGAAAATCAAGAGCAATAACTATGATATGCATGTTAAAATAGAATCATGCAATTCGTGCTCCTTTTGTCAAAATTAATTATATCATTTATGCTAGGGTTCTTTAAACAAATATAAAAATCATCCACAAGTAAGAACAATTTATTAAATATTACAACCAAATCATCAATGTACTATTGAAAGGATAGAAAAATTATATGGTTCATAATATTTCAATAAAATTTCTTCACCATATTAGGCATCCTACTAAGTAGATCAACAGGATAATTAATTACCCGTATGGATCTTAATGTTATTCTTTTATCTAAAAAAAAGGTAACTGTTTTCTGGTACATGCTTAGGGTTAGAACCCTAGATCAAGCATTGCATATACATGCATAACATTAGCATTCATACATGAATTGATATTTGTACACATTACAAGTTAGAATATGCACTCAATTGACTCATTTCTGGGTATGAAAAGATTAAAACGTTCATGATGTGAATTGTGAAACGTTTATGCCTTGAATTTTGACTTGATTGATTACAAGTAGTGAAATTGGAATTAATTGATATAACTGGAAAATTAAGGAACTAATGTACATTTAGTCTAGGAAAAATTTCAAGTGGTAAGAAAAATTGATACATGGAAATTAAGATTACTAAGCCTAAAATTGAGTGACATTTGGCCTAGTTAAATATGTGATAAATGGATTAGTAATTAAATCAAAATTGGATCAATTAATATGTGACAAGTGGATCAATCTTAGAGTGAAATATGGGCTGATTAGTAGGAGACAAATGACTACTAAATGTGTGGATTGGTGGTAGCATCTTGATTAGACAAATGTAATACATGCCTTAAGATAAATGTTGACATTAGAAGGTGACACCTAGCATGTGATGTAGCAAGCTTCTGCTACTGAGTTTTACTACTTCTTTCTCCTTCATCAAAATAGCTCCTTCTTTTCTCTGTAATTTTGTTTGAACCTTAGCTAAGTTTCTATACCAAAACCATACATATATCCTACACCAAATAACCAAGAAATCTGTTTAAAGTTGTCTTCACCTTTTTGTACCAAAAAAATAGCTCACTTTCACCTTGGAATTGTGTTGATTTTTGCTTGCTTGGTAGGATTGGTTAATCTATAATTTTGTGCTAAATTGGATGCCTACTAGGTAAGTAACAATATAAGTTTTATAGCATGTCAAATGATATAAGAATGTTACTTGAATTGGAATGAAATGCATGTGATATTGGTGAAGATATGTGCTAGAAAATGTTGTATGACGGAATTTTTTGTAACATCCCCTCACCAATTGCTAGTGAACAGTGATATATGCATACATGCACATGCATAATAGATA
>JANIIA010000010.1:16662741-16675097 GCA_027478495.1 Erythroxylum alaternifolium | reverse complement strand
AAATGCATTCAATCAAGCAAAAACCAACACCACAAAAATTGTCCTAATCCAATATCAATCCTAACCTTAACCAAAAACAAACTTACTCATACATATCCATCAATGCAACACAAATCATAGTCAAAATATGTAATTGCATTAAGTAAATCCACAAGAATTAAAATAAATAAGGAATAAAAATAAATTAAATCCCAGCAAAACCGTAGCTACTGGGATTGAAAAGCTTTGGCCAAGTCGCTGTCTTCTTTTGAGGCTTACGTGAATGGAGACAGCTTGTTGCGTTGTTGCCAGTGGTCTGGCGTGTGGGGTTGGTACTGCGTGGTTAATGTAGTTACATTGATGGAGTGTTGCTACCGTTGGTGGCTAAAACTGTGTTGGTGGGTGTTGCTGGTATGTGGCTTGGTTCTGGCTGTGCTGTTAGTGAGGAGGAAGGTTGCTGCTCACTTGCTATCTGTACTGATGTAACTAAGTAAATGGGGGGGTTTTGTTCCACCCTCACTGTTCATGCACACACTCTTCTCTATTCTAATTTTTAACGCAGCCCCCACTCTCATGCCTTTTCACTGTTACTCTCCTCTCACGCTACTCATGCTACTCCCCTTTATCACGCAGCTGCTAGCTTTACTATTTTCTTTTCACGCCCTCCAGCTATTCTCTTCTTTTCTCAGCCAGCTATATTCTTTTGTCTTTTATGCATTGAATGTCCATCAGCTCACGCTACACTCCTTCCTCCTCGCTTTCACGCAGCCACCACACTATTTTTTGGTCCCTCTTTCACGCAACCCCAGCCTTCACGTTGTTTTCCTTTTTTTTTTCTCTTTCAACACCTTTGTCTTTTTCAAGCCGCCACTCTTCACTTCTTCTCTGGTTTCACGCTCTCTCCTTTTTCATGTCACAATGAAATCAAGGTTTTTACGCACCCTCTTATATTCACGCACGCAACTCCCTTTTTTTCTTGGCTGAAAACGGTTTTTTTCATTTTTTCGTACTCTACGTTTTGGCTCCTCTCTTATCCTACTGTTTCTTTGCTTCTATCCTGCTACTTTTGCGTTGTCGTTTCTTCTTATACCCAGTTGGTGTTGTCGTTATGGGCTACTCTTGCGTTTTTGTCTAGCTATTTTGGTTTTAAGAAGCTTCTCTTGCTTTGTGCTTTTAAATATTCCAAATCCAATGTGTCTAAAATTAAAATAAATATTTCTTAATTAGTGTAATTTAAATATTAAATGAACAAGAGTTTAGCAAATTATGTATCAAAAATCAATATAAAATGCCTTATCAGTAACAGAAGATTTTGTTCCCGGTGGACGTATTTCCATGAGATGTATCAGGTGTGATGCGTAAAGGAAACGATAGTCCAATGCAACAAAGTACAGTTTCATATATTTCAAAAAAACAAAAAAGCAAAATACAGTTTCAGCCCAAACAAATTCAATGTTACAATGGTGTCAGAAGGCAGGCAGGTAACCTGTGTGATTGAAGCTTTTTGGTCTATTTCTTACATAAATCACAAAATGTCCACTTTCCGCGTTGAATCACATCCACTTCAATAAAATCAATCATAGAACGTGCCAATTTTACCAGTAACATGTTAATGCATCGTCTAGAGGACTCGTTCAAAGTCCAAAATGAACAAGTAACAACCAGTTATGTCGCACATGTGAGCGAAACGTACGGCGGCGTCGTTAGAAATAAGCTAGGGAAGAAGTATATATAAAAGAAAGAGATGAAACCAAAACTTCTTCAGTCAAGTTGCAATCTTGTTCCTCCTCCACCTACCTTTGTCGTAATAATCTCTCAAGTTCCGAAGGTAAACCAAACCCATCTCTTTGCCTTTTGTCATCTTCTTCGACATGATGATGTTCCTGGAAGAGCATGCAACTTTGGGACTTCCTGGATTTCCTGTTTTTATTTGCTTTTCCTTTTTGACAATTTGAAGAAATAAAGAGACTTATAAGTGTGTTTTTCTGATTGCATTTAATCTTCTTTTGTCGAGCTGATATGATTATTGTTTACTGTTCTTATTTTCTCTTTTATATTCCTTTTCATCTTAGGGGTCTCTGTCTCGTTTTTGTTGTATGCAATAATTTTGGTGCATAATATGGTTATAGATTTCTCCTCATGCGTGAAATTGTTTACATCTCGTTACAATGGAGGTTGGACAATCACAACTCCGTCTCTAAGATTTATTTGCTAAAACGTTGAAATCCAAATCAGGACAGTATTTAATATGCAATTGCAGACGTTTTCTTTGGTAGCTCAAGTTGAAATGCAAAGCAGGACAGTATTGGTGTATTTCATAGTAACTCCTATCTCTTGTGTTTTCTTCCTTTTAATAAGACATCTCTTTTGCTTCTTTGTTAAGAGTGAGAGAGAACATTTTACTATTTCTCTCTTTCAACACCATATCTGTTTTGCTTGACTATGATCAAAGAGAGTTTATTCAGTGATGTTGCAAAAGCTCGAAATTCTGCACTTCTGGATCATGAGCATGTTGTGCCTTTCACTTAAACATCTTTCTTCCAGCGGTTTATTATTGGTTTCAACATTTATAGATGCCAGCAGTAAGACCCAGTTCGTCTGAGAGAGAAGGTGAACCATTTGTTGAAGTTGACCCCACTGGACGGTTCGGGCGGTATGCTGAACTTCTTGGTGTGGGTGCCATAAAGAAGGTCTATAGAGCATTTGACAAGGAAGAGGGCACAGAAGTGGCTTGGAATCAGGTAGGCTTGAGGCCATTTTATGAAGACCCTGTGCTCATTAACCGACTTCACTCAGAGGTTCAGTTGCTGAGATCATTGAAGAACAAGTATATTATAGTTTGTTACAGTGCCTGGTTGGATCATGAGCATTGCAAACTTAATTTTATTACTGAGGTCTGCACCTCCGGAAATCTGAGAAACTACAGGAAGACACATACCCATGTGTCTTTAAAGGCCTTGAAGAAGTGGTCCAAGCAGGTGCTTGAGGGGTTGGAGTATCTTCATACACATGATCCGTGCATCATTCATAGAGATCTTAATTGCAGTAACATTTTCGTAAATGGGAACATTGGGCAGGTATTTTACTTGCAATCTGTTCCTAAGCTCATTATTAGCTCTTTTGGGCTGCAACTACATTGTTTCCATTGTGGGTGTAATTTTCCTTGGTCTTACGTATCGAAAGATGGATGCTATTTATTTATTTGGCTTATTCATTCTAGATGAATATTAAGTTACTAGTGGTTGCGAGATTGCACTTTACGCTTCTTTTGTTTTGATGGAAGTTTAATGTCAAACTGTCAATTGAAACTATGCCATCCTGATTTTTGATGCAATGTGAGCAACAGTGCTGATATTATGTTGCTAATTGTCTTCACTCAAGATTTAGGATTCACCCTATACCCGATATCTATATTGGAGAATAGATACTTGGGCACGTGATAGTAGCACTACATATATTAAATGTTAGAATTCCTTTTTGTCATAAAGAAAATTCTGAATTTGCGCTGCACAACTTTCATAGATGTTCCATAATCTATAAATGCTCCAAGGGAATAGGTTTTCTTGAAACATAATAATCAAAAACATACGTGCAGCTTGGGATCTATCGTGTTACATACCAGAACAGAAACAGAGAAAATATAAGAGTTCACTAAAAGACAACTGCTGTACCTGGTTTGCATTTACAAAGTGAATTAGTATTTCTCGAGGCTAAGCTTGTGTGACTTCTTAATGGTCTATATGTACAGGTGAAAATTGGGGATTTGGGGTTCGCAACCATAGTAGACAAGAGCCATGTAGCTCATACGATTATAGGGACACCAGAGTACATGGCCCCAGAGCTGTACGAGGAAGATTACACTGAGACGGTAGACATATACTCTTTCGGAATGTGCTTGCTTGAGATGGTGACAATGGAAATTCCTTACAGTGAGTGTGACAGTGTTGCAAAGATTTACAAGAAGGTGACTGCAGGAGTAAAGCCTCAGGCCCTGAACAAAATAGAAGATCCAGATGTGAAGGCCTTTATTGAGAAATGCACAGCTGACCATAGGGCAAGACCTTCAGCAACTCTTCTCTTGAAGGACCCCTTCTTTGATGAGGTCAATGATGATGAGAAAAATTCAGCAAGTTGATGACACCGAATTAGTTTTTAATGTAGTCTTCTAGTAAGCTCTATTTTCTAAACTATATATATATATATATATAATATCATATGGAAGATGAATTATGAGGGTACGTATTAAGAAAAGAAAAACAAGTGTATACTTGTATGGTAGAGGAAAGATGATCATTTTTATTTGCACGTAAGTGATTTGAGATTCCCATGATCAAGAACTTTTTAATCTGTCCCTTGAATTAAAGTAAAAGTTGCATGTGTAACTATAACCGCGGCTGAAATTAGCTAAAGCAATTTAATTTTAATTAAATTATTAAAATATCTAGAACTTATTATAAATAACCTTAAGTTTGGAGTTAACAATCCTTGTTTAACCTTATCTAGAACAATAATAGAGTTATACTATATTGATTGAGATTGGTCAGCTTTAAAAACAGTTCAAAGAAAACAATAAAAAAAAGATCAAGCTTCATCAAAATATAAAAATTAATATTTATGCTTTATTATATTTTATATTTTAATTATATTATATTATTTTAACTAATCAAGACTTTTAAAAATTAAAACAAAAAGTTTCGTTATTATTTTTGTGTGCATAAAATTGAATCCCACTTTAATTTTCTTTCAGCAATATGACGACAAGTTTTAATTCTATGACTTGAGTAAAACTATTTAGTTATAATTAATCTTAAATTTTAGAATTGTAATATAAATCTTATCCAAATCTGATTAATTTTTTAATCTGAAAAGTTTATGTCGAAAATTACCAAACCTTAAAAATACATATTTGAATATGAAAGGTTCAGATTTCAGAATCTCTAAACCACATTACCGGATTACATATCTCTTCATAAGTATAATTTCAGAACTCTTTATTGGGTTTAAAACCCTGAGTTTTTAATGCACCTTCAACCTAATGTTTTAAAAATTGAAAATTGGTCCAAAAAATTTAAGGTTTAACTGTTCAACCAGTAGTAAATTATTATAAAATTAGTATATAACAAATAAATAAAAATTATAAGAGTAAATAAAATTAAAATATTTTATTGGAATAAAATACATCAATATCTATTATTATATAAAGAACAAATAATAAATCTAATATAATGATTCAAATTAAATTTAGTTTACTGTAACATTAAAGTATCGTCAAAATCTAAAAAAAATTAGATGTTAACCAAATCTAATCAAGTTGCTTACAAAATCAATGTTCCTAAATAAATACATAATTATGATTCTGTATAAATATAAGTAATAAAATGATAGTTTATATCAATCATAAAATTACATATAATTCTCTAATTTTAAAGTGTAAATCATATGACATTTTTCGAATTTACTATCTTATTAAGTGTGAGCAAAAATAAAATTTGTCAATTGATTAAAAATAAAGATATACATAAGTTCACAAATACGATTTAAATCAAAATAGATAATTTATTTTAAAATTATTAATGTCAAATAATTTATAATTATTCAATTATTTATTTCATGCATATTGGTAAAATAACAAAATTTTAAATTGTACCAGTATAACAAAAATAAAACAAATGGCCATGAACCATGCTTAAAATGCAATTACTAGATAATTTCCTTTTTAGTAATGAACGACCAATACCTCACAATATATATACTCACTTAAAATTCACACAATCTTCATAATGAAATTAAATAAAAAATTAAGATAAAAATATATAAATTATGATTTTAAGTCAATTTTTTTCCCTCTCCATATAATCACAATAAATGATAGTACTTTGATAGGACAACGGGTTGGAAGAACAATTTTTGAAAGAGAAAGAAGCAGCAGCAACGTAGATTGTCTTCTTTTCTGGCTTGTGGTCACCGCCAAAAGAAGTTGTAACTGGCATTGCATAAGCATAAATAACTTGTTCTGTTTAGTAATGGCGGTGTGGGTTATGGGTCATTCGATCTATTTTTTCCACGAGCAGCCAACTATTTGGTTGTTGGGTTTATCAAAGATCAAAAGGTGTGAAGAACAAGCTGGCTTTTCTTAGTAGTTTATTTTCAAGTTATGATTTTTACTTTCTCTGATCATTTATAGCTTAGATTTTCTTTTCTTCTCGTTTTCTCTTCATTTTTTTCATCTTTCATACAAAAGACACTATTTATCTCTCTTCCTCTCCCATAGGTTCGGTGGGTGAGTTATATATGATCTTTAGACTTGGAGCGTGATTGGCTTGGGATGCTGATCTTTCTGTACGCTCCCAAAAAATTTGAGAATCCATAATTAACTAAATATTTCCTCAAATTCCTCATTATTTCTAAAAGAGAAGATTATTAGTTACATACAAAATTATTCTACAAAATATAAGTATTGGAACAGTTACATTCAAAAATTTATGCAGCCAAAAATTTTACACAATTAAACTGTTGGCTCCACTTATTCTCTACTCTGTCAATCATGTACATGGGAGTTATCCAGAAACATAGGATCTCCTAAAAACATAATAGTAAAGGATGAGCTGCCAATTAGGATAATTGACCTTATCTTTAAAATTAAGTCACTCAATAATTAATTATAACACTTAGTCCACCGATTAAATTATACATATAATATATTTATACACAACAATCCTCAGTCTAATCTAAACAGTTAACAAACTTTTCAAAAATTTCACCAACTGATGATTACATAAATATTAAGTATAACTGCCATTTAAGTTTTATTTCAATAGTTAACTGAATTGTTTGGGCTCAGCTTAATTTAGTAGGCTTACATCCAATGGTTTGTCGATTCGTCTTAACTTATCTTACACACCCACTAAGTGAAAATGTAATTAAATGCATAAATATTGACACATGGTATCTCAATTTTTCAATCTCTCTTGATACTTCGATACTACTCCAGTATCTAGCCATCGAAACAGGATATCCACGGGACTCAAGATATCCCAGTACCGCTCTGGTACCTAATCTTCAGCAGAGGACATCCTCAAGATTCAGGATGCCCCGGTATCTACTCTAGGGAAAGATACCTAACCACCACTTGCTCATATCGACACAATCTAACCATCTAAGATGATCGAATGCAGCATATCCTAGGCAAGCCACTAATTATCGATTTTCACCAATTATTCACAACTTATTACCACCAGTCTCTATTTAATTAACACATTTCCTGTCAACTTAACAAGCAATACACCTCAGAAAACTTAACAAAATATAATAATGAAACACCTTATGTTACATATTACATTAATTATTTGATAATTAAAGTAAATATAATTAATGTATGTAAGTATTAATCACTAATTAAATTAATGACTAATTCAAAATATAATTTATTAGTAACAAAACGGAACTTAATTTTAAAAGTAAAGTCAAAGGTTATTTAAATTTAAAAGTAAAGTTCAAGGTTATCCTTACCTCGGTTTCAGACTCAAATAATTGACAGTCCAAATTACTTCTTAATCGGATCTTCGACTGGGCTGTTTGGTTTGCTTTAATTTATGATTGGGCTTTATAGATCCCCCCTTTTAAAAAAATTTCGCCCTCGAAATTAAATTACGTACCTGAGGATCCAAACAAATGAGGATACTGACATCGAACTTCATTCTTTACCTCCTAAGTCGCCTCTTTTGGAGAATAATGATGACTTTATAAAACTCGCATAATTAGAATCTCCTGTCTCCTTAATTTCCTAATTTGTCTATCCAATATCTCCACTGGCACCTCCTTATAAGTTATGTCATTTGTAACTTCGATCTTAGGCCTCAATATACATGACTAGGATCTGATTGGTATCGTCTTAACATTTACACATGGAACACATCATGAATCTATGATTATTTTGGTGGTAATGCTAATCTGTAAGCTAACGGCCCATAAGTTGTACAATTTCACATGGTCTGATATATCTCGGACTCAACTTCCCCCTCCAACCACACCTCAGAATTTCCCTCCAAGGTGATGCCCGAAGAAATACCATATCTCTAACATTGTACTCTATCTCTTGACGATGTTAATTGGCATATCTCTTTTGCCGATCCTGAGCTGCCTTCAAGCATTGCCTTACCACCTTTATTTTCTCCATCATATCTTGAACCAACTCTAGCCCCTATAATAATCTGGCTCCCTCTATACCTTAACATCTTGGATCTCTGCACCACTTACCATATAACGTCTCAAATGGTGCCATACCGATGCTAGAGTGATAATGTAATATCATGTCTCCTAAATTGTTAAGGGTTAGAAGGTTTAGAAGATTAAACTTATGTATATTGCATTAAATAAAATAAGTTATATCATTAGATGATTAATTTGGTGCATTAGGATACTAAATTTGTTATTCTATGTACATGCATAAGATTAGCACACACATACAAAGATTATTATTTATAAATATGAGAAATAAGTGGAAAATGTTTTATGCGCACTTGATTGACATATTCCGGGATGCTTGGATATGATTTTGATGAATTAGAATTAAATTAGAAATTGACAGATTTAAGTTAGTGATTTAGAGTTAATTGTAAAAGAATCGAAACTTTGAGAAGTCAATGTATAAATTAGGTTAGTAGAATTCCTAAATGGCAAGATTGGTGACAAGTGGCCCTTTAAATTTGTGACAAACGACACTTTAGACTTGTGAGAATGGTGAAATGTGTAGCTTTACAAATAGTGACATATGTAACCCTACAATTGGTGAAATGTGTAGCCTAAATAAGTGACATGCAGAGCCTAAAGTTAGTAACATATGTACCAATAGAAGAATAATACATGGACCAATAGAATGGTGACAAATATACCAATGAAATGGATTAGTTTGACTTTCTAGAGAAAATAGATGTAAAAGGCAACATAAGGGAGAGTGAGGGTCTACTGTAAGGCTAGAAGAGGGAGAAAAAAAAGAGAGAGAGATAAGGAAAGAAAAAAAGAAGAAGACAAGAGAAGGAAAGAAGTCACCAAGGTAAGCCAAAATCTTGGTTTCAATTTCTTGTTTCCCCTTTTGATCTATTTTACATACCTTTAGAAAGGGGCTTGATAAAATAGTGATTATAGCTTGATTTATACTTGTTTCCCTAATATTGCCCGTGATAGACCCCTATGCAGGAACCTTGTATTATTTGCTGATTTTCGAGGGCTTTAGAGCCTGAATTAGTCAAAGTATAAAACATGAAAAATGATTATTGATGTCTTATTAATGTTCTGTAAAATGTTATGGCTAGAAGATGTCTTGATAATGTTTATTGTTGTTTGAGCATTGATTGCCAGCCTGTTTCTTACCAGAAATAGGACAGAATTTGGATAGGGGTTGTATTCCAAGAAGAGATTCTGTTCATGTAATTTTTGAATATATTAACTAATGAAGTCTAATTTCAGGGGGCATAAGAATCATGGTATTTGGATTTTTGTAGAGAGAGTTATGATTAAAAGAGGGAAGCTTGTTCATAAAGGATCATTAGGAAGAAAAGGATATAAACATTGCACTTAAGGATTGCATACATATTCTCTCTATTCATTATCAGTGACTGATGTTCATATGCATGTCTAATAGACTTTCAGAATGATTATCAATACCTATATATTATTGGGACAATAGCTCGTTCGAGTGTTCTATGAGTTAGCTTAGATGTTTCTTATTATGGTTGATTTATTTTTAGTTAAATGTCAGTTATTGAATTGTTGCTTATAGGATTGTTACAATTTCGAACATTATGGAAGTGTTTTTTATTTTATTGTCAATTGCTGACTACGTGAGTAATTATGAAATGTTTATTTGAATTAAATTGATTGTGAATTTTGGATAATCAGTTACTGATAAAAGAAACTGATATATAAGATGATTTATATAATTGCATTTGGCATTCGTGATGAGATAATGGGATTTGTGATCAAAATGACCAAGACACAGACATTCAGGGAGAAAATCTCATAATTAGTGCCTAAGGCTAGTAATAAGAACTCATGGCTTAATGCTCATAATGTGATCAGCCCTATAATGCTGGTTAAGCTGGCCAACAGAAGTTTGATTAAAACTCAGGGCATGAATTGGCAAGTTTGATCACAACACAAGGAAATAAGAATGAAAGCATATTTGCATTTTCATATACATGTTTGATTAAATTGAATTGTGATTTTTAAATACATTTTGATATTTTTTAAAAATGTGATATGATTTTCTTGAGTTCCACCTAAGTTGATGTGTGTTATTGACTTTTAACTTGATATTATTGGTTATATGGTATATTGATTTCAAAGGTCCTGTGCGATATGGTTTGCTGAGTGCATCGATGATGGTTCACTCGTTGAGTTCGTAAAACTCATCAAAATTTTAACATTTTTTTAGGTTAAGGAGAGGTTTATAATTAGTTAAAGTATAACTCCTACGTTCTGGAAGTCATGGCTCAAAAGTCCGATTAGCTAAATCTGCAGAGTCTAGTAGTAGTTTTGCATGTGTTCATCACAACACATTGCTATATTGTATATAGTGTGTTAATAACTTTGTAACTAATATATGTAGCTTGGTATGTTGTATTTCTATATACTAATGTTCAAGATATATGTATATTCATGCTGAAACTAAATTATTGCCTAATGTACATGTTTGGTAGTAATATAATGAAAATTTATATGAATTTATTTGTTATCAGACACTGGAAATGTCTATGAATGTGAGAATTGATAAATGGGATAATATAAATGTCTTACTATACATCTTTACTGAGATCATTAAAAAGGAAAGCTAAGCTTTCTTGAAATGTTTTCACACAGGTTGAATGTGGGAAAGTTTTGAAATATAGGTCGAACTCTGGCAATTTGTTAATTAAAATGCCTTTGTGCTTTATGATATTATTTGAAAGGTGGAAAAATCTTTCTGAATTGTTTGCTAACATATCATGCCCATAGAGTATATTCCAAATATTCTCTGATGCTTTCGAGAATATTCCCTATGGGTATGACATGTTACATTTTTGGTATCAGAGCAAGGTTTGGCTTCCATAGGGACATATGTCAGCATTTTAGCATGACATAGCATAAGTAATACATATAGTAATCAGAATCATTGTCTGTTAAAAGTCATCCGCTATAGGTGACCATGTTGTAGAATTAGCTAATTTCATGGAAGTAGGGGCTAATAGAGAGTCTTCTACACCATAATATAAATATACACCACAGAGAGTCCCAGAGAAGAGAGAAAGGAGACATGATGAAATTAGGAAACAAGGAGTTGTGGAATCTATAGAAGCATAGACCCTGTAGAGGTTGAGGATTGGCTGGAGAGGATAAAGAGAGTGTTTGATTAGATGGGTTGCGAGCTGGATGAAATGTTTGATTATGCAGTCTCCTTACTTCAGGGCCCAATCTATCGATGGTGGAAGACGGTCCCAGGTAGTTCCACCCAACCTTGTAGATTGATATGGGAGGATTTCCTGAACACATTCAGAGATAATTATATGCCCAAAATATATTTGAATCGGAAGATGAAAGAATTTTTTGATCTCGAGCAAGGAAACCTTACAGTAACTAATTATTAAATACAATTTAATAAACTATCAGGGTACGCTACTGCTATGAGTCTTAGGGAGGAGGATAAATGCATGAGGATTAAGTATGGCCTAAATATGGAAATTAGGGCAAGATTGGCCATTAACAATTTGAATAGTTTTACTAAGCTGAGAGCATCTTCTATTTGGTTCGAGCAATTATTGACAGATGAACGAGGGGTA
The DNA here is from genome assembly GCA_027478495.1 of Erythroxylum alaternifolium. Taxonomy (NCBI): domain Eukaryota; kingdom Viridiplantae; phylum Streptophyta; class Magnoliopsida; order Malpighiales; family Erythroxylaceae; genus Erythroxylum; species Erythroxylum alaternifolium. The sequence goes on along the minus strand of JANIIA010000010.1, from coordinate 16,663,305 downwards.
TATAGACAGGAGCTCAGGTCTAAGCGGCCTGATGATTTTTGAGCTGACTCTAGTAGAAGATTCAGTAAATGCCAGAGTGGACTACCATGATCATAATCTAAATCAAGGCAGATGGAAATTAGATCTAGTGGAGGTACTGCTCAATCTGGTATTGGTAGAGGCCAAGCATCTGGAAACCAGTCTTATGGAGGAGGCACAACAGATACCCAATTGTGGGCATTATGGAAAAATGTCATGATGGAGTATACTGGAGGGTTTTGGGAGCTTGATATCATTGTGGCTCCCTTAACCATCAGATCAGAGACTGCCCAGCAGCTTTAGGAGCCCAATCTGGAGTTAGAGGAGGAACAATATCTAAGACGATTGCCCAAGCTATTAGACTTAGTGGAGTTGGAGGACAGAAAGGTAGAGGTAGAGGCAAGATAACCTCAGCAGGCCCTAGTGTACCCAAGATCGAGGTACAGAGTAATCAACTACGGTTTTAGGCTAGGATTTTTTCTATCACCAGATAGGAGGCACAAAGTTCTTCGTATGTTTTTACAGATACATTACATGTTTTTGACC
>JANIIA010000010.1:16591563-16605640 GCA_027478495.1 Erythroxylum alaternifolium | reverse complement strand
TATGCATGAGCAAGAAAATGCATTTCCTTAATCTCTCTTTGAGCTCATATGTACTGAAATTTTGGGTCCTAACCCTTCATAAGAGTACGGGATGTTACACTCAAATATTCACTTCTTATTTATTTAATAGTCATTCATTCCTAGAAATGGAACATTTAATCTACATGATATAATTCGATGAAAATCTCTATTAAAAGAAGATTTCTCTCATTAATCGTCTGTATTATTTATATAATCTTTATCAGTCAACTGTATTTATCATCGCTTTTTAAGCCATTCTTAATACCTCAATAATATCAATTTCAACTATTCATGATATCTCAATAATATCAATTACTATCTTACATGATCAGAATGTTCTTTATACTAAAGCTCAATAAAGCAGTAGGCATTTTCATCCACTTTTATGCTTTGGTATGTACCATCAAGGTCATTACATCTTATCCAGAGATTGATTTCCAGAAAGTCATCAATTAATACCTTAAGTTGATGATACCATGACTTCTATTGATTCTAGATACCATTTGAGTAGTCTAAGACTATACAAAAGTTACTTCTCTTTAGTAGTATGATTCCAATACATCCACATAAATCCATGCTTTCACTGCGCTAGTTTGAGTCATCTCAAAATTTTAACTATGGGAACTATAACTAAAGAGCATTCAATATGTCATAAATTACCTCCTATACCGTATCTAAGTATATGTTAAATAGTTGCTCAATAAAATTATTCACCAAGGTAACCATATTATCGAATATTTACTCATAATAACTGGTCAACTTAACCTTGAGGACTTCTACATATATTGCTATCATTCATTCCATCTTATGTACATATGTTCCTAATCAATTCAGAAATATAACGTATGTAACCATCATGAAATTTTGATCTCAAATCCACTAATTTAACCTTATACTATATCAAACTCTTCACTCAATAATTATACAACCATTTCAGGTCCAAGTTCAACCCTTCAAGGTTATAGTAAATTTTATTTTCTTTAAGCTCTGCTTGTACACTTTAAATCTTGTCATTTCTATCTATATCTCTATTTTCTCAGTCAATCCACGAAAAGGTTTTCACATTCATATGAATTCAAGGATATACAAGTATAATAAAATATTGATATCATATTTGATGATACAACCATAATTACAAATACACTGAATCTTTGTCTAACATATTTAACCATGTAATATTTCTTATTTCTAGATATCAACAACCTTTCATTTGCTTACACTCTAACTGATCATCATTCTTCTCATTATTTCTAGCAGTTCAAACTCGTAATGAATGTTCATGCATGTGACTTATGTAAATGTGACTCAGACTAGGGGTCAGTAGCTACTGCATGCATTGACATGTTTAAGACGCATGTATCTTGACATATATTTTGAAAAAAAATGCCCATGTAAGCTGCTAAGCCTAGGCTCTAATACTAAAAACTATAACACCCCACTCTCATAAAGCATGTACACAAACGTACTGAAGACATTCAAAAACATACTTTACGAGGATGACATGTTAAGATAATCAAAACTACTCGTTACAAATTTATCTTTTTTATTTTTTAAAAGCCACGCATAATTTAGATTTTTAGCAACTAGCAATCATTCTGGCCCATTTCATTTGTAAACACATCTTAAGCAAATCAATATTCAATTTAGACCATTTCATTTATAGAACATATCCAGTCATAAATGTCATTACATTATAGAATTCACGTATACATTATACAGAAGTTGCAAAATACAATCCTTAATTACAAAATGACTAAATATATATGCAAGTACAAACTGATCCTGACCACTAGCTCATGTTTGATTTCAGTCACTATACTTCAATTAGTCTAACTAGATATCTCCTCTGAGCTTAAAAAGCCACGTTATAATTTTGATGAGTTTTGTGAACTAAGTGAGCGAACCATCATTGATGTGCTCACTCAGATTAACACAGAACAATTCACAAGTCACATTTAATTCACAGATAAATCACATCAACAATTATTGAACATTTCTTCACTTTTCCTTATGTCTCACAAATACAATTTATGTACAATATTGAATGTTTCTATTTCAAAACAGTTCATATAATGTACTTCAATCAATCATATTACACACATTAATCTTATATGAAATTACTCATAAGACTCCACTTTCATTGTTAATTGTTGTGACCGATTGCCTTTTTAACTGTCCTATATTTTTTATAGATACCGGGCTTATTGATAATTGTCTCATATCTGTTTAGGATACCGGACTCACTTTATATAGTGAGCTTATGACTCTTACACACGTTCCTGAGTTTTAAGATCTTTTTTTTTCTAATCACTCCGGTCACAACTTCCTTTATCTGATCATACATATCATGTGATGAAATGCATGAATTCACATATATGCAGTTAATAACTTTTATTTAGTACACATTCACTTTTCATAATTTCATCAGACCTAAGTCCGACATTCAACAATTAGGTTAAGAACACTTATTTCTTTCAAATTCACATTCAATGAAGCACTTCCAATACGATCTCAATTATCAAAGTCCTCGGACCTTCAATGTCTGACATTTTTCACATTCACATAATTATCAATTCAAAATTGAAATTTAGGCAAAAACAATTATTCCTAGTGATAATCATCTAGGTTATTCACAGTACACTCCCGATTAACTATTGCTTTCATAGTTCAGAAATGTCTGGATGGTGATGTTTGATCTTGTGCACCTATGTTCAAACAATACATACGCATTTTACACATTACTAATTTGCACAATCACATAAGCATTCAATTGTTCACTTATGTATATATGTAATGTATAATGCATGCTCAATTTGACCATTCTGGGTATGTTTCCTTTATTCACATCTTTTGACCATTTAACATCATTGTTTGTGTATGTCTAGCTTACACTTAGGTTCATAGCTCAAATATACTTGATTATTTTAATATGACCAATTAATCATTCACCAATGTTATTCTAACATTATATGATCATATAATATCCAAACTCGCACCCATTCTTACTTGATACACATTATTCATTTCCTGTGAATCCCATTTGCATTTCTATGAACATTTTTATTCCTATAATCATCTCCAAATTTCCAAATTTTGTTTCATTATTATCAACCATCCATGCTTAGGTTATAACCTTGATTATCACCCTAAACATATCAACATTTAATCACTTAATCCATCATCAAACTAAGTTCATTTCAAGTTTCATTCAAACATCACTTAAAAGTTGACATTTCACTTAATATGCTAGCCCATGATCATAGTAGAACTTCCCACGATCATGACAGAACCTTATGCAACAGAGCATGATCATGGGGACTTTACCACGATCATGACATAACCTAAATATTCTAGGCCATAATCGTGGGTGTTATGACATGTTCGTGCTCTGCCTTTTCTCCCTTTATTTTTTCATGAATTCAACATACTTTAAACCATCATTAACACTCCAATTTTCCATAATTCATATCCATTTATGCAACTTCATTTCATACTAATCTACTTACCATATTGATTGCATTAAATCTCACAAATTCTACTCAATTGATTCATTTTCATTAACTTAATTTTATCATACAAGCATTCTTAACTTTTCCATATTTTATTCTTTCATACTACATCAAACAAATATTCTCCATAGTTTATCTTTTACTCATCATTCTGACCTCATTTCTAACTCATAAACATCTATGAAACAATTCTATAAATCATTGTTTATCAATCGTACAAAACAGAACATGATTTCTATCATTCACTATCATCTTAGTTCTTCTCATTTAAAGAACATTTTACTAATCTTTTCTTTAACAAAATTATTATAGCTTAACTCCTAATATATTTTATCCACATAACAACCTATAGTACATGGTTTTCATATACCTAAAGTAGAACATTTTGATCTCATTCCTTCATCAAAATATATGCGCATTATCATATACCATTTCCACTAAATCACTTCATCTCAACTATCACTATAACCTTTCATAATTTATTACTCATCGAATATACAAAAATAGGACATGAACATGCCCATTCTTCATCCACGTTACATATACATTCAACACCATTTTCATAATCATTTAACATCAAAACAATCACTATATATATTTCGTTTAAAAACAACCTCATGGAGTTTGATGTATAAATTACTTGATTAAACTCCAAGCTTCTTAAAAATCACATAAAACCCTAGCTCCTAAGCATCACACGATCATCATCTTACCAAGGTAGAATAGGTTAGGTTTCATCAAGAAGAAGAGATAACAACTATCTTGAAGAAACAAAGTGAAGTAGTTAGGAAAAGATCAACGTTGTGAAGGTTAGTGAGAAGATCGTGAGTGAAGAAGAAGAGAAGAAGATAACAAAGAGGATGAGAATGTTTTGTAAAAAAAACTGAAAGACAACAAGATGTCTTTCAAATGGGCATATTAAGTGGGTTTTAAAACTCCAATTAAATAATTTATGCTAATGTCCTTTAACTTTTGTACCCAATAGCATTTAATCTCTAGTCCTTTTGTCTCCCAATTTCCAAGCCAATTGTCACCTAATTTTTTATGACACTTGTCAATTATTTCTATTGCCATATATCAACTATTTCTACTACTATTTATCAATATATCTTGCCACTCGATATTTTTTCTAGTCCAAAAATACTCATAATTTCGTAAATCTCTTAATTTTCACTAAATAATTCCAAAATAATAATTATAAATCTCCAAATCGAAATTCATGACATAATAATTCATAATTCACATTATGATCATTTAAAATCATTTATACCCTGGAATGTGTCAATTGAGTGCATAAACAATCTTTGTAATGTGTATAAAAATCCATTTTCACGTGTGTGTATGCTTATGTTAGTGATATGCATGTAGATGTAACGCATTCTCATAATTTCTAGCTGTTATTTCTCACATACAGAAATCTAGGATTCTAACCCTACAGATATAGCAAATTTAATTTATAGAGCTGCTGAAACTTTTCAATTAGAATTTGTTAGAGAAGGAAATATTTTACAAGATATAACTACTATATGAAAATATGCCATGACATTACAAATATTGCAATTATATGATATGTGTGAAATCAATAGATATATTTATATTTTTCTTATATTATTATTACTATATATATAATCAAGTTGATATTGCACAAATTTATATTAAGATGTTTTATTCAAAGATCCCTGGTCCTTGGGGACATAAATTGTAGATACAGTTCACAATTTCTATTTAAGACTAGATTCTCATTAACAATAGATGCATACTAGAAATAAAAAATGGTTATTTACAACTGATATCTTGTATCACTATTCCATTGGATACTTTACTAGATTTTAAAGCAATAATTTTTGAATATCAACTAGAAAATCAATAGTATAAAGATGAGCATAAAGCGTTATGGTATTGAGAGTGGGATTTAAAAATCACCATTTACAATAAGATAAAAAGAAAATATAAAAATAAGAAACATTTCAAGCAAAGATATTTTAAGAAATGTAAAGCAAAATATTATAAGAAAAAGAATGATAATAGAAGAAATAAGAAAAGAAATACAAAAGATAATTTAATGCTAGTGCTATTATTGTTAGGGATGACATTTGAACCCGAGCACGATTTGCCTCAACCTGGCCTGAGGTCAATAAGTTGAACCTTGAGTTAGGCCTCGGACTTGATTTTTTAAAAAATTCAAGCCATGAACCGAACTTAGACTTAGGCTGTCCAAGCCAAGCCCAACCCAAGACTCAACAACTATAAGAAAAACAATGTCGTCTTATAAAAAATAACGTCATTTTCTAGTTTTAATTAAATTAAATAAAATAAAGTGAGAGTCGACTAAAGTTCGAGCTTAGCTGCCTCGGGTTTATTTTAGCTAGGGCTTGAGCTTGGGCAAGCTTGGTCTGACCCATTTTTATAAGTTATAAAAATTGGAAGAAATTAAAACTAAAAAAGAAACTAAAATTTCAAACAAATAATTTTTTAAATTTGAAAAAAATATATAAATAAAAAATTACGAATTTATAATGTACAGTTTTCATGCATCTTAACATAAGGTTTGAAGTTTTTTAAGTTATTTTCACGAAACCTATATCACGCTGTAGATTTAAAGTTTTTAAAGTTATTTACACGAAACCTATATCACGTTATAAAAATAGAGAATGACAGACGGAATTGAAGATGTAGTTTGTATTTTTATGTATATCAAAAGAGATGTATATACTCCTATTTATACATTGTAGATGTATCTAATTAAATCAATAAATCAACATAATAAAATACACCATTAACGTACATGATCTTAGGCAAAAATAAAAGCTAATTATAGGGGAATGGTTAACTAAGAGAGATTGTGTTATAATATACGCTAATATCCCCCTCAAACTCAAGGTGGTGGTGATAATGATAACTTGAGGTTGGATAGAAGATCTTGAAAACATTGATGTGGATATGATTTGGTAAATAGATTAGCAATTTTTGCTTAAGATGAGGTTGGGACAAGTTGTATGGTTCAATGAAGTACATGATGACGCACAAGATGACAATCAATAACAATGTGTTTAGTTCATTCATGAAAGACATCATTGTGAGTAGTCTGCATCGCATTATGATTGTCACAGAAGAGAGTAATTGCTGAAGAGAACATAACACCGATGTCTTGAAGTAACCATCATAACCATAAAAGTTTAGAGGTAGTGTCAACTAGGGCTTAGGATTATGATTCAGTGCTTGAGTGAGAGACAATCGTTTGCTTCTTGCTATTCTAAGAAATGAGAGATAAAAAAAGAAAGAAATAGTACCTAGTGGTAGATCGATGATCAGCTAGATCCCCAGCCCAATCAACATTAGAGTATGCATGTAAATCCAACGAAGATGAATGACTAAAGTGGAGTCCATGAAACAAAGGACCTCGAACATATCATAATATACAAAGAACATCAGAGAAGTGGGTGGTATGCGGTGCAGACAGGAATTGACTAATAATGTGAACTACATGAGTGATATTTGAGCGAGTGACAGTAAGATATATAATACTACCAACTATTTTTCGATAAAGTGTACCATCACTTAGAGGAGTTCCATCAGTGGCAAAGATATGATCAATATAATTGAGTGAAGTGCTAACAATCTTAGTATCAGTGAGACCAACACGAGAGCTAAGATTAGTATCATACTTAGCTTGAGATAAGTAGTAACCTGAATCATCAAAAGATATTTCAAGTCCTAAAAAATAGCTCAGGGGACCTAAATATTTCATTTCAAATTGTTAATGAAGACAAGATTTGAGAGTGGTGATCCCCTAAGTGTCATTGCCAGTTATTAGCATATCATCAACATATAAAAGGAGAAGAGTACATCATTGATTTGTTTTCCAGATAAACAAGGCATGATCATAAAAACTGGATGTGAAGCTAAAACAGTTGATGGTGGAGTTGAGTTTATCAAATCATGCTCGAGGAGTTTGCTTAAGGCCATATAAGGCTTTGCGAAGATGACAAACTTTATTAGGTGGATGCCCATACCTAGGTGAAGGTTGCATGTATACTTCTTCCTGAAGATCACCATTAAAAAAGGAATTTTTGACATCCACCGGAACAATTCCTAATGTTTAATTGCTACTATAGCAATAAGACTATAGACTAAAGTTAGACGAGTTACTGTAGCAAAGGTTTCCTCATAATCAACTCCATATTATTGATTAAACCCCTTGGCAACTAATCATGCCTTATATCTTTCAACTGATCCATCAGCTCGAGTCTTGAATTTGTAGACCCATTTACAACCAATAACAGACTTATCTAAGGGTAGGTCAATTAACTCCCAAGTGTTCGTATTGGAGAGAGCTTGTAATTCTTCCACCATTGCTTGCTACAGGTTATGAAAAGATTTTGAAAATGATTCTTTTTGAAAAGAGAAAGTTTATGATATCAGGTTTTCAGAAATGTTTTTTTCGAAATATCTTATGTGCATGAAAAACAAGTTTCCAATAAGGCGCCATTTGGGCAAACTATTATTCGATTCATGAATTACATGTTATGTGGGTTTGGTGTAATCCATTCAAGAATGTCACATGAACATTAACCAAGAAAAGGCTTCTCCCGCCTGCCCGCAAGTGGCACGGAGCTCCTTCATGGACTCCTTTATATTTATCTCTACGTAAGACCATTATATGGAATTGCGATAGTACGTCAAGTTTTACGATTACACAGGACCATTAAGTGGAAATGTGTAGTTCGTCATGTTCATGGATTCACCCAAACCATTCTAATGTGCTTATGTTCCTTTAAAATGTTAGCAAGTTTGATGCATACATGATTTATAATTGGTCATAAACTATTTGATAAAATGAGAATTTTAAGAAATAAGTGTTTGGCAATTTTGATGCGAAATTATTATGGTTTCCAAAATATATAATGGCAATGAGTTTTGAAAATGATTTTTGCTTGTTTCTTGATTATAAATTTGTTATCCACGAGCTTTAAGCTCACCCCCATTCTCCTTCCCCCCATTCAGGTGATGAGCAAAAGATCGAGTAAGTCAAGAGTTATGGTATCACTTCGAATCCGCATACTTTTAAATTTTGAGTTAGGTTTTTGGAATTTAAGGTTTTAGCTGCATTTCAAATATCTTTTATATTTTTGGATTATGAAGTAAATGATGTATTGTGGCTCGAAATGCCATTAAACCTTTGTAAAATTCTTACTTTTGATATTAATGAAATATATGTTTGGATTTGTCTATAAATTTTCTTGTTTTTGCAAAGTATCTATTTATGGAAATAAGATTAAGATTTTTAGAAACTGTTTCTAGTTACGTTCTTATCCATTTTGTTTTTGGGTTGAATTGATGAATGTGGCTGAAGGATTTTAAGTTTGCATTTTAGTAGGATAAGTAGTTTAGGTTATGAGTTCTGCCACAGGGGTTTAATCCACTCGAAGGAAATTCTGATTTTCTTGTGGCGACTTCACCGCGATGAAGTTATACTTCTTTGCCGCAGCCTAATTCACCCGAAGGGTCAGTGAGGTTTACTCGCATATGTTCGCCGCGGCCAAGCCCGCCTTTGCTTCTGAAGAATTCTTCTTTCAAATTTCCAAATTCCACGCCTCCCTCTATGCTCAAGCTTCATGATCCCATGTCTGATGTTGGGCTCTGGAAACGGAGTCCAACAGACAGGGTGGAAAGTGTGCATTGACTATAGAAAATTAAATTTGGCCACCAAGAAGGATCATTTCCCTTTACCTTTTGTGGGCCAAATGATTGAAAGAGTGGCTGATCATTCTTTTTATTACTTTCTAGATGGATATTTAGGGTACAATCAAATATTATATATCCGAAAGATCAAGAGAAGACTACTTTTACATGTCCATACGAAACTTTTGCATATCAAAGGATGCCTTTCGGTTTATGTAATGCACCTGATACATTTGAAAGGTACATGATGGCCATATTTGCAAACATGAATGAAAACTTTATGGAGGTATTTATGGATGATTTTTTAATTTTGGAGAGTCTTTCGATCATTGTCTGCTAAACTTAGATAAAGTGCTCCAAAGATGTGAGGAGTCACATTTAGTTTTAAATTGGGAAAATGTCATTTCATGGTCCAAGAGGGAATCGTATTAGGCCATCAAATTTCATATAAAAGGATTGAAGTAGATCGAGCTAAGACAAAAGTAATCGAAAAGTTACCACCTCCCTCTATCATCAAGGGTGTCCGAGCTTTTTTTGGTCATGTAGGGTTCTACTGACAGTTTATTAAAGATTTTCCCCTCGTTGTAAAACCTCTGGCTCATCTATTGGTAAAAGATGTGCCTTTTGTTTTTGATGATGACTGTTTGAATGCTTTCAATAGGTTGAAGAAGGCACTCATAACAACATCAATTTTGACATCACAGGATTGGTCTTTTCCATTTGAGATCATGTGTGATGCAAGCGACCATGTAGTGGGGTGTGTGCTAGGTCAGCGGAAGGAAAAGAGGTTGCATGCTGTCTATTATGCAAGCAAGACGTTGATAGGAGCACAATTAAATTATACAACTACTGAAAAAGAACTGCTTGTAGTAGTATTTGCTTGTGAAAAATTTTGTTCTCATTTGTTAGGTTCATAAGTTATTATGTTTACAGACCATGCAGCATTACGTTACCTTTTCACTAAGAAGGATGCCAAGGCTAGGCTTATTCGATGGGTACTCCTCCTCCAATAGTTTAATAGTGAAATTAAAGATAAGAAAGGAGCAAAAAATGTCATAGCAGATCACTTATCGAGGTTTGAAGTCAAACATCATGAAGAGGAAGATGAAATTAAGGAAAGCTTTCCTGATAAGACTTTGATGATGGTAGATAACCCTTTCCTTCCCTAGTTTGCAAATATTGTGAATTACCTCTTAGGTGGTATTCTTCCATCCGATTTATCATATCAATAAAGGAAGCGTTTCTTATTTCAATGCGCTCATTATATTTAGGATGAACTTGTACTCTATAAGATCTGTGCTGACAGTTTAATTCGTAGGTGTGTTCTTAAATATGAAATGCCTGAGATCTTAACTCAATGTCATAGCTTACCTTATGCAAGGCATTATGAAGCTAACAAGACTGCGGCATAGATTTTAGAGTGTGGATTCTATTGGATAACTCTACTTAAAAATGCTCGAGATTTTATGCTCAAGTGCAATAGATGCCAACGAGTTGACATCATATCAAAACGAGATGAAATGCCACTTGCGAATATAATAGAGGTGGAGATAATTGATGTACGGGGTCTGGACTTTATGGGACCATTCCCACCCTCTAAAGGCAATACCTATATCTTGGTTGGAGTTGATTATGTTTCTAGATGGGTCGAAGCGGTCGCTACTCCAACCAACGATAGCAAGGTGCTTCAGAAGTTCATTAAGAAGATTTTTAGTAGATTTGGGGTACCTAGAACAGTCATAATGATAGGGGAAGTCACTTTAACAACAAACAGTTTGAGAACCTTCTGAGAAGATACAACATTTATCATAGAGTGGCTACCCCGTACCATCTCCAGATAAGTGGTCAAGTGGAGGTACTGAATAGAGAGCTGAAAAAGGTTTTAGAGAGACAGTAAATATTTCAAGAAAAAATTGGTCAATAAAACTAGACAACACATTGTGGGCTTATAAAACAGCTTTTAAGACTCCCATAGGCACAACACCATATCAGCTTGTGTATGGCAAGGTATGTCATTTACCATTGGAATTGGAGCATAGAGTATATTGGGCGATCAAGAGATTGAGCATAGATTGGAAGCTGGCAGGAGAAAAACGGTTGTTACACCTCGACGAGTTGTAAGAATTGAGGTATGATGCTTATGAAAATGACAAGTTATATAAAGGTTAAGAAGTGGTATGATGGCCATATCAAGAAGAAGGAATTCAAGAGTGGGGATTTAGTACTTTTGTTGAACTCAAGACTTCAACTATTTCCCAGAAAACTCAAGTTAAGATGGAGTGGGCCTTTTAAAATTCTTCAAGTGTTTCCTCATGGAGCTGTGGAGCTGGAAAATGATAATGGGGAAACATTCAAAGTCGATGGGCATTGCTGTAAACCATATTATGGAGGGACATATCCACAAGCAAGGGAAGTTATCTCTCTCCTATCTTCCATTTCCATTTTTTCATGGGTATATGTTGAATGGTCGAGCTAATGACCTTAACTTAGCACGTTTAATCTCTTGTGTTGTTTTTGTCTAGTTTTTGTTTGAGTTCATTGGTTTGATTATTTCAAATTAAAATTGATTAATGTTCATGTTGATTTTGTTTAATTTTTAATTTTTTTTCTTCTCAAGTTTCTTGTTGGTGATAATATCTTGATGTGTTTGTAGGTTTTGGGAGCAGAAAGAGTATGTATAAGCTTGGAAGAAGGTTTGCAGTTATGAGGATCACCAATTCCCACGCTCGTGGGAATTTGGGTTCCCACAGACGTGGGAATTGTAGGGATTCCCACAAGCGTGGGAATCCTACACCGGAGGGAAACTTAAGTTTCCCTCTCATTTTTCCTCTCACCCTATCTTCAAATTTTCATACTCTCTCTCTCTCCTACCCACAAATTTCTCTCCTCCCACTCTCTAAAATTCTTCAATCTCCCTTTAGATTCTTAGTATTTTCTTCAATTCTTGCATTATTCCTACATTCTTTTCAATTTTCCATGCATTAATCTTTCCAAACAATAAGGATTTAGGTAAGTTTTTCATTCTCTCTCCCCAAAGCTCGAATCTCATTTTCTCTCTCTTGTTCTTGCAAGTTTTCCTATAACAATGGCACTGAAGAAGATGATGGCTCAAAAATCAGGTGACGAAGTGTGCCGTCAAGTTTTCAGTGAAGGCAAAAGCGATTTGGGGGAAACTTATCGATCTCCCTTCTCGATTTATTAGAAAGAAGAAGGTATGCACTTCTATGATTTTAGGGATAGGGGAATAATCACTCATATGTATTTCAATTTTGATTTTTTAGAGCCAATAGGAGTGAGGACAAAGATTGAGCGACTAAATGACAACATAGGGTGGAATAGGTTCATTTGGTGTGACATGCATATTCACCCTATGATGAGAATTGAATTTTCACTACTGCCCGTTATACCCAAAAATGGATATGTTTTGGTTTATATTATTCGGTGAGGTGTACAAACTGGATTATAATGTCACGCATCATCTTTTTGATTTCCAAAACTTAAAAGTTTTAGATGATCATATTGATTTTGATGTGGATGCCGTTTGGAAAATTTTAATAGGAGAAGATAGTTTTGATTCACACAATGCACCAAATGCTTTAATATGTAGTGCCGAACATTTGTTGTTGTACAAATTCATGTGTTTAATTGTATTCAACAAAACTGAAAGTAGCAAATGTTCGGCTAAAGAACTTTTCTTCTTATGGTGCATGGATTGGAAGGTGAAAATTAACACATCCTTTAGAATTTTTAGATCAATTGTTAGTGTTGTCAATAAATAGAGTTCATACTTTGGAATGGGACATATTATCACTGCTTTAGCTCGCTTTTGTAATCACAATTTGGAAGAGGTGCGTATAACGCTGCACGATATTTTTGACATATAGTTTTTGAGGCGTCTCGAGATTATGAAGGTCCATTCTATGGAACTCCGTAATCTTCAAAAGCGTGCTATAGTTAAGAATAGGAGAAGCGTTAGTACAGCTGCGTCCCGACCGTCCACATCTCAAACAGTTTAGGTCCAGAGGACAAAGCAGAACCTAGCGAACCAGCAAGGGCTGAGCAACTCTTACAAACCATTGAACAAATATCCTCTAACCAACAACGTATGACATCTCAACTAAATGAGCTCAACACACAAATGCGAGCAGTACATAAGGAGCAACGTAGTTTGAAAAAGAGGTTCCTTAACTTTTGTTAGAGGAAGAATTTTGGGGCTCCTACACCATCACCGTCAACACCATCATCGAAATAAGCTTTTCTTATCCCTTAAACTTTTAAATTTTGTTATTTTTTACGTGTGAGTGCATTTCATTTCATGTGTATTTGGTTTCATATTATTTGTTTGTGTGTTATGTCTTTTGCTTAGTTTTAATTTCTTTAATGTTGATTTGACTTCAGTATCTTCTGTTTGGGTTCATATCATTCATTTGTTTAAATTTCTTTTGTTTGGTTTGTTTTTGTTTTTTTGGTATGGTTTGATGTAATTTCCTTTTATTTGGTTGTTGACTTGTCACATTGAGGACAATGTGATCTTTAAGTGTGAGAAGGTGACATCAAAGTTCTTTGTGTTGAATAGGATGCATGTTTAGGCATATTGTATGTGCTTTGTGTTAGCAATGGAACCACTTTTGAGTCACTCTGATAAATATTGCCATGAAGTTATGTCATATTAGTTGGAATTAGATTGAATGCATGCTTGAACTTAGATTAGGCTACTTAAGTAGAAACCGAATCATATAGAGTGATGAAAAGTAGTTGGTTACATAAAGTTAGTCATAAATTGACATATGAACAATGAGGCAGTGTAGAGATGCATAATGAGTTTTCAATTGAGCCAAAGTGAGGATTGAGCCATATGACTCCAT
>JANIIA010000010.1:16547977-16573581 GCA_027478495.1 Erythroxylum alaternifolium | reverse complement strand
ATGCCATTAAACCTTTGTAAAACTCTTACTTTTGATATTAATGAAATATATGTTTGGATTTGTCTATGATTTTTCTTGTTTTTGCAAAGTATCTGTTTATGGAAATGAGATTAAGATTTTGAGAAACTGTTTCTGGTTACATTCTTATCCATTTTGCTTTTGGGTTGAATTGTTGAATGTGACTGAAGGATTTTAAGTTTGCATTTTAGTAAGATGAGTAGTTTAGGTTATGAGTTCTGCCACAGGAGTTTTCGCCGCGGCGAAGCCAATAGTTCGCTGCGGCGTAATTCACTTGAAGGAAATTCTGATGTTCTCGTGGCGGCTTCGCCGCGGTGAAGTTATACTTGTTTGTCATGGCGTAATTCACCCGAATGGTCAGTGAGGTTTACTAGCATATGTTTGCCGCGGCGAAATCACAGTTCGTTGCGGTGAAGCCCTCCTTTGCTTTTGAAGAATTCTTCTTTCAAATTTTCAAATTCTAAGCCTCCTTCCACCACAAGCTTCATGATCCCATGTCCAATGTTGGGCTCCAGAAACGAGATCCAACTATTCAGCTCGACCATTTTGTTAAGATGTGTTTGGGCAAAATCTTTAAATGATGGTTCCTTGTTGATTAAGAAGGTTGAGAAATTTTGTATCTTTGTATTCCATTACATTATCAGTCCGAAAAACTTTAATCTTGCAAGAGAACTAAGGGTGAATCATATTAGCCAAGCGAGAGTAAATGGAGAATAGTTCAGATCCATGGCGGATCAAATAAATCCATATATACTGTGAAAAGTCATCAATAAAGATCACATAATATTTCATGCCACCTATAGTTTCATGAGGTGCAGGACCCCAAAATATCATAATGAATTAGATCAAAAGGTGCTAAAGAGATAAAATCATTGTTAGAAAATGGTAATGCATGATGTTTAGAAAGTTAAAAAGGAACATAATCAAAACGTTCAGTCTTAACAGGACCTAGAGTACTGCTAAAGATTAAAGACCCTAATCTAGAGGTAGAAGGATGACCTAATCGAGAGTGCCAATATAAGAAGTGACAACATGGATTACAAGCTTTGAAGGAAGATTTAGTAAAGTAAGCTCAAATAATCGTCCAACCTTACACCTTTTCCCAAGGATCTTGCCCATCTGTTGATCCTGTACAATACAATTATGACTCAAAAAAGATAAGCTAACACCAAGTTCATATAATTGTCCAACAGAGATAAGGTTTAATGAGAGGTTGGTAACAAGAACGATTTCAGGTAAATGTAATGTAGAAGTGTGAACAGTGCCTATATATTGTGCATGCATAGTAAAATTATCGGTATTGTGAACAATGTATGGAATAGATGACGTTGTTAAAGATTCAATGATAGACGAATCAAATGTCATATGATTACAATAGGCAGAATCGAGATACCAAGAGTTTGAAGTAACTAATGTGACATATAGGGCAGAGGAGGAGACTGTACCAAAATCCAGTTGAAGTTGTTGAAGAAGGGCATAGAGGTCCTTTAAGGAGAATTTGGGATAGGTGCTTTCTATGGGCCCCTTAGTGGCAGCAGCAACAGTGGAAGCAGGCTGGGGAGATTTAGAAGAATTACCTTGTTCAAAGTTCTGGTTGATTCGTTTTCTACATCCACAGATGTGATGTCTGAGCTTTTTATAGTAGCTGCAAGATCCTTTATAATACTTCTTACTTAAATTTTGAGAGGTATGAGATAGGGTATGAGTTGTAAGGACAACATTAGAAAATTAGACAGACTTTTCAAGGAAGAGCATATTGAGACGACTTTCCTCTGAGATGAGCTCCTTAATGACAGTGTCAAGATTTGGTAGAGTTCCTCTATAAAGGAGAGAGTTGCGAATAAGTTCAAATTCATCCTTGAGAGTCATAAGCAAATGCCATATAGTTGACGATCATGAAGATTTGTGTAGAGTGAAACAACATCAAGACTAGGCCAGATAGGATCGTCAAGTGCTAGTTGATCCCAAAGTTCTTATAATTCAGACACATAACCATGTATTGTCTGTCCAGGTTGCTGTTACATTCAATGGAGTCTCTTGTAGAGCTAAAATCGATGGATATCATCTAATAAAAGTAACGATTTTTTAGAAAATTCCATACCTCTTGAGCTGTGTCAAACCGTCGAAAGTCAAGTTTGATGGCTTTGGCACATATATTTCGAAACCATATTAAGGTTTGATGGTTAATGCCATCACATGCTACTAATCGTTTGGTGAATAGGTCAATGTCTTCATCTTTCTTATAAGTGGGTTTAGGTATTTCTCCAGTAACAATATGCCAAATAAGTCTTCCTTTAAGAAAACTACACATTTCCTTAACCCAAAGATCATAGTTGGAGCCATCAAAGATGATATTAATAGGGTTGGTAATGTATTGGGGAAGTTTATAGGCATCTATAGTAAAAAAAATGCAATAAAATAGGAGGAAACCTACTTATAGAGATAGAATTTGGTTATCTGACCTCAAAATTGGATTCGGGGCGTCAAGAAACCTTAGGAATCGGTCTGGTTTGTGAAGAACCCAAATTAAAATGTACTAAACCAGACGGTCAAAAGGTCAGTTAACCACTTGTCGAATTGAACTGAACCAAACCGACGAGTTTGAACCAAATAAAGGGAGGACACGTGGACGGCTCAGAGGACAACACGTGTATCAATGACTTTGGGACACATATCGATGATGTGGCATCCAACTGTATACTTTAGGATACTTGTTGATGATGTGGCATCCAACTGTATACGTCATCGACATGTGTCCCAAAGTCATTGGTACACGTCCTCTTAGTATAGTTGGATGACATGTCAATAATGTGGTGATGGTGTGATGCTGACGTGTACTCCCCTTTTGCAATGGTTGAACGACATCGTTTTATTTTGGAATGAAACGACGTGTTTAGATCATCTTCCTCCAAAGATTCTGTAACCAGGGTTTTCAGAGATCAGTGGCTTGTGGCGGCGTGTATGGGAGCGTGGAAGGTGTTCTTTATACAAAATTTGCACTGATGTGATCTGCAAATGATGAGGAACAATTTGGTATATAAAAAATTATTTTTGGAACAAATTTATAAACCCAGAATGTAAGAGCAAAATACTTGAGAGCAAGAATGGGAGAGCTCAATTCCTTTTATTACAAAAGAGGCTCTGATATCATGTAAAAATAGAGAATGACCGACAGAATTAAGGATGAAGTTTGTATTTTTATGTATATCAAAAGAGACGTACATACTCCTATTTATACATTGTAGACGTCTCTAATTAAAGCAATAAATCAACATAGTAAAATACATCATTAATGTACATGATCTTAGGCAAAAATAAACGCTAATTACAGGGGATTAGTTGAATAAGAGAGCCTGTGTGATTATATACGTTAATACACGCAAACAAAAGGTCACAATTTTATTTGAATATGATTTGATGGGAATGCTAACAAGCCATGGATATACGACTTTAATATCTGTAACATCGCGTATGGGAAGTAGGGACAAATAAATTTTGCGTCGTACATACGCAAAAGTTGCCATCGATTTCCTTGTTTCTTATATTAGATCTATATAATTTGAAATGTCCGAATTAAACCTTCCCAGTGTTGTTTTCCTCTTTTTTTTCATTTCCTCCCGAAAGACAAAGCAAAAGTTTCATAAGATTGGTTGTCTTAGAAACTCGCCAACCTCGTTAGAATGTACAAATATTAAGTACACAGAGTCAGAAATACATGGCAACGCTCTACTCAGTTTTTATTTCCAAGCACAAGCAGCAACCAGATCTCTGCTCATCCAACCAAGATACAGAGCCCCTCCCCTCTCTTCAAGCCTATACTTACCACAGTAGCTTTCCAGTAGTCTTTTGATGGTTGCATTTACCAAGGGGCTCAAAGGGCATGGAGCGAACCCTGCCATAGCGAACCGTGACTTCCACTTGCCAAGGAGTTCATGTCGTTCCACCCTTTCAATTCCTTCGCATGCTATAATGTTCACAACATCCCTTGCCAGGCAATGCTGCTCAATGTTAATCCTCTCTTTCCGTTCTCGAGGAAGGGTTACATCAATTGATTCAAACATGGCAGTGTAATAATTTAATGTCTCAAGGAATCGAGGGAAGAACGCAGCAGTATTTGTATTAGACTCTTGCTCAACAAGGGTCACCACTTTTGGTGAAAGGCTCTTCACAAACCTCAGAAGATGATCTCGGTGATTATGAATGCTGACACTTTCATCAGGCATATGATGAAGCATGAAGGCAAAATTCACAGCTAGAGCCTCCCCATGTCGGATTTCAAGGTTTTTTACCTGAACCTCACAACCAGACATGGTAACGGAATGAAATTCAAAAGGAACCTTAAATAACTCAGCAAGCTTAGCCAACCTCTTCCCAACAATATCCAGTCCTCCTCCACGGGCATGGGCAGATGTTGAGTCATCAATGCCTGTAATACGAATGTGAGGCGGCCCACCAGGCCTTGCAGCAAAGGCCTGGATAAGAGAGATCCACTGACTCCCCTGTGCTATTTGAAAATCGATTATGTGAACCTTATTTTCGTGCTTCATGGCTTCTGCAATAGCACCATTCGCAGACATGTATCCAAACTTAAAGTAGGGGCAAACCTCATAAAGAATGTGCATGTAAGAGAGCAATTCTTCACTTTCCGGTTCTATGCATCTAAAAGCTTTGTATATAGAACTGCCGGAAGAGAACTGCCGTGCAATCAGCCCTTCTAACATGTATGCTCCCAATCTTTGAATTGGCTCACCAGAAACAGACACCATTCCACGTAATTCATCCATCAACCATTGCGCCATCAACATATCATTATCTGAAACAGCCTTTGCGCAGGCAATAAGGACCTGTCTCAGATCCCCTCTAGAAATTGTTTCCAATGTTTTTCCCCAGTTGTCCATCTCTGGTAATTTGACGTTTGTCCCATCCTGAAGGGCACTTTCAATGCTATTCATAATATCAGAATCAGGCCCAAACATCACAGTTTCTAGTTCCCTCAACTTGTGCTTGAAATTATCAACATCTTCAGTGGTGCAAGAGCTACTTAATGGAGAACTATACGCATAGTCAGGGGAATGGCGTGTATCAGATGGATATGAATGAGACTCAAACTGTGACAGTGGACTTCCATTGGGTGATAAATTGACAGTTGATGGTGAGTTGTACAAAGCAGAACTGTCCTTTGCTGAAGATGACTCCAGAGTGCAGTATTGCTCATGAGAATTCAGAGGGGAGAAATGGTTCCCTTGGCTGTCTCCATTATAGCATTGGTCTAAAGTTTGGAACCCTTCCATGAAGCAGTCAACTTCTTGTTTTGGTTGATAGTATAATCTGTTACACATGCCTGATCTTCTGACGTGCGATGCTTGCATTGAGTTCTTTGCAGCTGTATACTCCCACGTTAGTAAGAGGGACTACCCTGGTAGTCTTAAATGAATTACCAAACTATGGCAAGCAATTGATCTATTTTGGTTCAATTGCATGAAACTTGGAGTTCTCTCTGCAAATCAGCCAATGACAATCAGAAGAACAAAAGAAGCAAGTAAAGCTGCTCAAACAATTTCACCAATCGGCCATGGCTACAGTAGCAATATAAAATTCAACAATAAAATAAGTAATACTTGGGCTCCTTCATAAGAGCAAGATCAAAATTTACCCTAGTTAATTTGGCAGAAGCCATCACTAGTACATGGGCATGTAAAAGAAGAATCAGAAGTTGTGCATCTACAATGAGTAGGAACTGCTAACTTCAGCCTCATTTTAAAACAACCAGCTGGCTCACCATTCATCCTGAAGATATTGTCGGAGTACAAGAATAAGAGTCCAGCCAAAAGAAAAATTCAAAATAAATGGAAATGTTCATGAAGTAAAAGAACCTTAGTTATCTAATTAATAGAGGAAAAGAAAAAAAACAGATCTCAAGAAATTAACTAAATAGAACTGGTACCATTCTATACCTTATGGAGAACATTTACAACAATAGCATATATGTTTCAAAATACAAATGTGACCACAAAAGGAAAGAGAAATCCCATAGACCACGTGAATCATCTACCAGATTATCGAAGTGAGGTAGACAATGATACAAAGTTTTGAGCATTAAACTAACAACAGTTAGCACTCGATAAATAGGAAAGTTTAGATTCGTATGATGGTCAAATCAACAAAAATCAAAGATCCAATTGGTTTCTAAGATCAAACTTCTATCATAACAACAATGTCGACAAGCACAGAGAACAGACCACGCCAATTCAAAAAGAAAGCACTTTTGAAGGTCCAAAAGTGTCAAAACGTGAGATTTCAAGAAAGAGAAAAACAGGGAAGGAACTTGCTAATACATATCACACAAAGAAAAACGGAAGCTCCCAACCAACTTGTCGACCAAAAGCCACTTGAAGAAGAAAACCCCAGATTCAGTATTTCCTCGCCAATCCAGTTTGCAATCTTTTACACACAGAGTCATGAACTTTGGACGCATCAGTTGGCCAAGAAAAAATGAAACATCAAGGACGACGACGACAACAATGAACTCCTACCTATGCTACGGTCTCGCTTTCAACATCATAAATCAAATTTGGACATACCTACAACGTATTCTTTTCGTGGATTGTCAGCGACACCCAAATAAGAGATTCTGTTTGAGAAGAGACTTTTGTCTCTGTTCCGAAGAACTTAGCCAACCAAGTGGGTGCTCTCCTTGCCAGGACAGGAAAGGAAGAAATCAAAGGGGGTTGGACATGGAGGCGTTATTAAATACACTTGGTTGGGTGCTCTCCTTGCCAGGACAGGAAAGTAAGAAATCAAAGGGGGTTGGACATGGAGGCGTTATTAAATACACAAAGTAATGAACTTGAGGAAAGCCCTCTAAGCATGAGAATATTTACAGCTTATGCCTACTCACGTCTTTTTATTAGAGTAATTACCAAATCTGCCCATATGGATCCAACGACTAGTATTACTTGCCAAGGTACCAAGTTTGGTTTAGAATGAGGAATTAGTTGACACGACCCTCTGAGAAATCAAATTGAATGTTGAATTCCAACGACTCTTAGTTCGATAATGACTTCTGATGATTCAAATCACGCTTGGCTCTTACATTGATTACGTATCATAAGTTAATATTTAACTTGGCATCATTTAACAGCATCGGATGACCGGACGGTGTTCTCCGAAACAAAACTTTGACTAACTAGTTATACCATATATGTGATAAACAAAGTTCAGTATGCATTCATTCGTATGATTTAATTTCTTTAAAAGCTCATGATTGAAAATAAAATGCAGAATTCAAGGTAAATTTTAAGAAAAGCATATAAAGACTTTATTTTTCCAAGTCATCTTTCAGTGGCTAATAGCTTGGCTCAGTTTTTCCGAGTCATCTATCACTGCAATAAACGATCTAGAAAAAAAAAACCAAGTCCAGTTTATGAGGTTCAAGTCTAGTCAAGATTAAGGAGAAGCAATTTTATACCGTGTCGAGTGAGGTATGCATTAACTGGTTTATATTTCAATCAATTCATTATCGACGGATCTAAAATTCAGTTAAAAGAGGAGGTTATCTTAACAGCAATGATGGAGGTTAGACTTTCCCCCGACCACGTTTTAGTGAAGTTTCATACAATGACCGGGAAAGACAAGTTTTAGAAGACCAAAGTGTGGGGATATAATGTTACATAACGTCCTTAAAAGTATGGGTATGGGCATATAATGTTATATAACATCCTTACAAATATGGCATACATATTGAATGTGGAGGAAGTAGATGTTAAATATCCCTTGAAGGAACTAAGAGAAAAAAATGTTAGATGAAGTGGAACGCATAATCGTTGGAAGGCTTGAAGATTCCAGGATTCTAAAAATATGAGTAGACACGGAAAGTTCCCCCGAAGAGATTAAAACAACTACTAAAAGATATCTTGATGTATTCTCATAGTACCCTACAAATATACCAAAAATAAGTAGAGAAGCGATCTCTCATAAATTAAATGTGAATCCTATGATCAACATTCTGAAGCAAAAGAAGAGAAATTTTCCTACCAAAAGACTACACCTCATTGAAGAAAGTATCAAAGCTCCTAGATTTAGATTTCATAAGAGAGGTTAATTATCTATTACTAAGTTTACAAATGTAGTTATGGTAAAGAAAGCTAACAAGAAATGGAGGATGCGTAGAGATTTTATGGACTTCAACAAAGCATGCCTAAAGGAAAGTTATTTCCTACCAAAGATAGATCAACTTATGGATATTATCGTGGAACATAGAATATTTTGCTTTACAAGTACATACTCAAGATATAATTAAACAAGGATGAACAAAGCATACTAAAAAAGAAACATCCTTCATCAAATATATAATTATTGACTTTTATAAAGTAATACCTTCAATTTGAAAATAGCACATGTAATATATCAAAATTTACTCAACGTAGTTTTTCATAAGAAGCTAGAAAGGAATATGAATGCTTGTATAGATGGAATGATTGTGGAAACAAAGAATGATGGGGATCACTTAATGGACCTAAAAGAATATTTCAATACCATATGTAAATTTGAAATGAGAGTTAATTAGAAAAAAAATACACTTTTGCGTAGAAGAGAGGAAGTTATTAGGGTTTATGGCAATTCATAGGGGGATATAGGTGAATGAACATAAAATTCATATTAAGCACGAAGCCACTAAATAATATAAAGGTGGTTCTAAGATAGACAAGAAGAATAGTAAGCCTTTCAAAAGTTCTATCAATGATAGGAGATCATTACTTGCACTTCCTCAAATTTCTATAAAATCCAAGATGTTCGATTGGAGAAACGAATGCAAGCAGGCCAATGAACATTACGTGAATACAACTAATACTTAACTTTTATTATCAAATTAGTAGTTTAGAGTTTCAAGTAAGGTAGTATTAATAATTAGTATTCTAACTTAAGTAGGAATCCTAGTTACACTTTATTTTTCTAATTGAAGTAGGAATCCTTATTACACATATATTTAAGAAGTTTATCTTATTTTATGTTCACGCTTTATAAAGAGAGTTGTTCTTATCAATTATAAAGTTTTGATTATTTTTAATTGGTTTTATCCTAGCCATAAGAGTGCTTCCTATCTTTTTTCTTTATTTAAATAACCCCATAACTTTATCAAAATCTTTTTTATAGAATTTTTAAATCTTTTATAGATTTCATTCTTGGTAAGCATGCCTTATAAATTTTTTTCTTTAGGAATTTAATACGCTTGTAATTTGCATGGTGGTTTATCTTCTAAAGAAGATAAAGAAATCACATTCTTTTTTTTATAGTTATGTAACAATAACATGAGAGAATGAGTGTTATCTATAATAATATGAGAGACCTACTAGATAGATAATTTATTCAAAACAATGAATTGCAAAACAAAAAAGAACACTTAGGTTCTTGATAAAAGGAGACAAGATAGGCACAGTTCAAGACCATAAGAGAAAGCTGATAAATTTAGTAAAGATGATGTTGATTATTATTGTGATGGTGAGACAAATATAGTTAAAAATGTAATGAGTGCTTAAATTAACAAGGTTGAGTTAGAGAAAAAGGAGAATATCTTTCGTACTAAATACCACATATAAAACAAAGTATGTAATATAACCATTGATGAAGGAAGATGTACTAATTTAACCAATAATACTCTTATGAAAAAGTTGAGTTTGCTTACTTTGAAGCATCTAAAGCCAAAAAAAAATTCGATGGATTAATGAATTAGGAGATCATAGTTAACCAAAAATGATAGGTTCTTTTTCTAATAGGAGGTATAAAGATAAGGTACTTTGTGATGTAGTATCAACCTATATTAGTCACATTCTATTAAGAAGGAAGTGACAATATGATATAAGAAGTTACCCATAATGGATTGAAGAATAGGTACACTTTTTGAAGGAAAATAATTCAATTATGCTTGTATGCTTAACACCAAAATAGTTGTGTGAGGACCAAATGAGATTGATAAAAGAGAATAATAGTCTAGAATTCATAAAAAGTAAAGGATTGAGACTAATAGTAAATAAAAATAGAGTAAGAGAGAAAAAAAACAAAAGAGGTTAGAAACAGAGTTAGTGCTTAGGAAAAAATAGGAACAAGTAAGCTTATATGCAAAGGGTGTAATGATAAGAGTGCTTTATGGCTAATGAATTTAAATATTTTTTTAGATTGCAAATTTCTTCACCGTAGAAAAATGATAAATATATTACAAAGGCCAATAAATGATATGGTTTTTGCATGTTTGAGATAATTTGGTATCATATGCACACAAAAAAGAAGCTTATCAATTCAAAGGAGATTTAAAAATTTTATTAGAGGAGATGGTTCCTTTTAATTCATTTAAAGGATTAATAAAATAATTATAAGCTACACCTTCTCAGTAATGATTTGAGTCGAATCCTTTTAAAGAGAGAGAGAATGATGAGGGTATAACTAGTACTTAGAGTTTTAATCAAATTAATAGTTTAGATTTTCAAACGATGTAGTATTAGTTTTTAATTTTCAAACTAAAGTAGGAATCCATGTTATACTAGTAGTTAAGATTGTTATCTTGTTTTGTATGTTCATTGTATATAAGCTGAAATTTCTTATAACAATAGAGTTTTTGATTTTTTTATTTGATTTTATCTCAATTATAAGAGTGCTTTTTACTTGACTTGAAATTTATTTTAAAAAAATTTTCACAATCCAAATCCTTTTTATAGATTTAGTCATTGGTTATATATAGCAAAATAGTTGGTCTCAATTATTTGATTTATATTTTTTAATAAGGTTTAACTTGTTTGTAGATTCTTTATTATTTAGTAAGTTCAATATTTAAATAACTTAAATATTACCCTACAAACATACAACCCTCATATTATTGCATTGTTATCTCAAAATACACCCTCAAATTTATCTTAATCATGAAGGAAAATA
The DNA here is from genome assembly GCA_027478495.1 of Erythroxylum alaternifolium. Taxonomy (NCBI): domain Eukaryota; kingdom Viridiplantae; phylum Streptophyta; class Magnoliopsida; order Malpighiales; family Erythroxylaceae; genus Erythroxylum; species Erythroxylum alaternifolium. The sequence goes on along the minus strand of JANIIA010000010.1, from coordinate 16,562,640 downwards.
GTATCTATTGGCTCACATTATACATAAGTAAAATTTTGTAGGTTTTCGGGCTCAATTATTAAAGTTGGAGAAGGTAACGAGTGCACTACTTATTAGTGCTAGGAAATCTAGATCTTTCTTCAAAGCTCATTCCATTACCATATGTATATGCTTGCCTTTAACATAGTTACTTCCAAATGTTTCAAGGAAATCGATGAAGTGTTCAATAAGGCTGGGAATGTTTAATATTAAGTACCTTCTAAGAAACTCACAAAAATCACAAGTTACTTTGGATTTTATGCTTGAAATGGCAACTCTTATAGAACATTATAGTACATAATCTCATTAAATGAATAAACTTCTAGCTTGGATATTTCATGTGATGAAACTTTTCAAGAATGGAAATTAGGCTCGGGCTCAGCCCAACTTGACCACTCAACCTAATCTAAAATCAATGAGATTAGTTTGAGTTGACTAAGCTTTGGGTAGGTTTTCTTTTAATTTTTGAGTTTCAAGTTGAGTTCAAGCCTATAATGTCAAGTTTTAGGATGAATCGAGCTATGAAGCTTAAGTTATATATATATATATATAGTTTTTATGTATATATATATACATAAAAACTTAGCTACTCTCTCATCTCATTCTCATCTTCCTTCCCTATTGTATATTGTCTTCCTCAACCATGACCCACTGAATCTTATCTCTCTTCTTAGACTTTATTGTCTTAGCCACCACCTCTCATCTCCCTATTTTCATCTCTTCTCTATGTTTCACTTCTCAAAGTTACTATCTCCCCTCTTCTTCTGACCCACCACCTCTCATTTCCTTATTTTTAGAATTTCCCTATTTGTTTTATTTTGATAACCTTGTTTTATATGAATTTTCATTGATGGATAATAGATTTTCCATATTTTTAATTCTTTGGTGTATTGTTTTGGCCTTTTGGGTTGATATGATTTCTTTTAGTATTATTTAATCTGAGTTCTTTAAAAGGTAGTAAGGGCGACAGAGGGGTGAAGCATGATTAAAGCTTTGATGGATGATGGGTTAGTTCAAGTCAAGTTTACCTAATTAGGAGTTAGGTGGTTTTTAAGAAAATTGACGAGCTTGGAATCACTTAAAACTTAATCAGATTTAGACTAAGGCGACATAAGCTAAGTTTGATTAAGCTTAAAGCTAAACTCGAGTCACATAATAGATTAGCCTGATTGAGCTTTAGGCTAAACTCGAGTCACATAATGGGTTGGCCTATCATCCATGTCACTTTTAAAGAAAAAGGAATTTATATACTTACATATATAAAAAGATCGTATGATTTGGCAATGAAATATATAAATATGTTGAACTTCAAGACCTTACATAATAAAGCTAAGTATAAGGGCACTATTGGTAGGGTCAAACTAAATTGTAATCTAGAAATCAAATTGGTAACTATAAATTCATACTTATAGCTTATGATCAACCAACCTAACAATATATATAAGGTGAAAGAGGAAAATTTAACAAAGCAAAAAGAAAAATTTTAGGCAGTTAGCTCAAGACTTACTAATAAATGGTAAGACAATATCATGACACAAAATTACAAACAAACTATTAGAAATATAGTCAAATAAAGAAAAAATTTTGAGGGGGTGTTATGTGGAGAATAGGATCTATTATTCATAATAAGACATATCAAATTAGCCTAGCCTAATAAAGACATATTAGTAGGACAATTGTCACTAACAAGCAAGCTAAAATCTTATTAACTATGGTGATCAAATGGTGATTTAAAATTACTGAAGTCTTTAATTATTTACTTTAATAAAAGATATGGAAAACTTAAAGGAAATGAATTAAAATTCTTAATTAAAAAATTAAGTTCATGAGTTGAATTGTAAAGTAAGGATTGTGTTAGATATTATATTTTACCCTCCTAAATAGTTACTTAAGTCTAAAATGATTTACAAATTTGCAGAATTTGAAAAAGAAATGACAAATATTCATTACCCTTTTTTAAATTATAAAATTTGAAGCTTTTGTAGTACCATAATTCTATTCTTCTTTCTTTTTGAATTTGATATGGTGCCAAGTGCTAAAAGGAATTGAAGTTAACAATACAATGTTATACGCTTTTAATCTTAGAAATCATAATAAAAGTAAAGGTAGCTCTCAAAAGTAAGAATTGAATTATCTTTAAGGGCTAGTTCAAGTGGTGAAAATATTTTTCCTACGAGTCCTCTAATATAAGAAATTAAAGATTAATGAGATGATAATTCACCTTAACTTTAAAGAAAAGGATTGAAAAGGATTGAAGATACATTAGAGTTTATAAGCTACTTAAATTAAGTCTTTCACTTTGAGTCATAGACCTTTTAAATAATTTAACTGAGATACGTACTTTATAAGTTATTGCTTTCACCCTATAATTTACTCAATATGCACACAATTTCACTAATATAAGAAAAATGGAATTTAAAATGAACTAATTAACGTTCATCTCAACAGGACTAAAGAATACTAAGTGGTCTAGTCAAGGTTACATTTCAATCTAAAGTTAAGGTATTTATTTATATTTTGTTGTTTAAAGAAAATAATGTTATTATTTAGAATGGCAGTTAAACATGAGATCATGAACAAAGCCATAAAATCTCTCTAGAGAAAATTAAATTTTATTATCATTGATTTTCTGTAACTATCTTCTATATCCATTAGAAGACGTAGTATTATAGTGGCTTATCACGTTTTGATTTAAAAATCAAATGAATGTTTTTATAATCATCTTATTCATAATCATGTTTGTAAAGAAATAAATGGGAAAAGTTAATAAGCAAACAAGATAAGGGAAATAACAAGGAAATGAACAATGATAAAAAAAGAACTATATATGTCTAAGACTTCTTATAAGACATCATGCATTCTATAAGGTTACGCTGACACAAAAAGGCCTTCATGTAGAGGTAAAAGTCAGATAAAGGCAACCAAACTCTTAGCATTAATTTGTAAGACTACATTATCTTTCTTCCATTGGCTAAGTCTCTTATATATCCCTCTCCATATCACCATGAAATTCTGCAAGCATACATGATTTGAGACAAATAAGGACTTCTTCCAATCATACAGGCATTTCATTAAGTTTAGTTAAATAAATCCACTTCTCACATTCAAGATAAAATAACTCTATTAAGATCTAATTGGTCTTATTTGATGCATGAATTTAAAAATAGTAAGGCTATGATGTGTTTGCCTAATGTGACAAGCTATCATAAAACTAGCAATAGTAATCTATACATGAGGGTAGAATTGGCTTAAATATAATATCATCTTCACATATGTAAGATGTAAATGAAGCCTAAAATTGAACTAATTCTATCATAATAAAAACCTAACCCACTTGCTTAGGATAAACTCATTTTTATTAATTAAGTTATTGACTATTGAAAATGGCATAAATGTTAAACTTCTATCTTATCTTTCATAATCAAAATCTCTATCCTTGCACATATATGTCTTCTCTTCTATGTTACCATCATAATACCTTAGGATGACTCAAAAGGAAAAGTTTCTTATACATTATCTACTATAACTAGTAAAGTTTAGTTAAATATAGGTTACGTGAATTGATGAATAAAATATGGTTTGGTTCTTTTGAATACTAGCAGAACTAACTAAAAGAGGTTAATTATATTCTCTAGTGTTTGATTATACTAACTTTGTGTTACTAAAGAAATGATTTGAATAACCCCCATTGACACCAACACTATGCTTGAATTAAACCCACTCTTGCTAGCACTTATTTTCAATATAAGGAAGAAGGTGAAAGATTCATACTTACTTCAAGGATCCATAAATTCAATAGGCTTGAAAGGAGAAAAATATAGGACAATTCACTCTTAATAATTGAGTAAGTTTGAAAAGCTCAAATTGTTCTATCTGATAAGGAAGTGATGAAAATAAAGTGAAAAGTGAAAAGTAAAAAACTTTCACTACATTACCTTTTATAAAGTAAAATAATGGTTATGATTAATAATGAGGAATGGGTTTAAGGATGTTTAGCCTCACTATTTTACTCAAGCTATAAACTTTCATTTTCGAAAATTACTTTAAATAAATTCTTAAGGATTATTTCGATTTCATTTCTATTATAATGAAATTGTTTTACAGCTAATATTGGTTCTTAAGGTATTAATTTTATTAACTGGTAAATTAATAATTAATTATAATTATATAAGTAAAATTTAATAATTATTAATTTTATTATTCTATATAATTTTTTGTGTCACTGAGAAATACGTTATAAAATTTAATAATTATTAATTTTATTATTCTATATAATTTTTTGTGTCACTGAGTAATATGTTATATTTATTATGATAATATTCAAAACTAAATCAAATGAATGAGATAATTTAAAAATAAAAAATTAATTTAAGTTTATTCATTATTTATCAAGTGTTAGTTATTATAGGTTATGAATGTGTGGGATAAAAGGAACTGTCATGTCTTCAAGTACATCTATAGACCTAGTGATATCTTCATAAAGACATTAATTAGCAAAATTAAGATCCACATATGCATGTATTAAAAGGAGACTGCCATTAGCATCAGGATGAAGTAGATATGGGGCATTGGGTAAGGCAAAAATTGGGGGAGTGAATAAACATCTTTTTTTTTTAGGCAAAAGTAGATGAAAGAAGTTGAGTGAAGCGTGCTTTAGGCAAATGAATGCACGTGGTCACCAAGTGAAATTAAGATATTCAATATGTGACATAATGTATATAATTTAATATTTTCTTAAGATAGAAGTTTCTAAGGTGTGTATTTTTCTTTTAACTGTGAATTCTTATGAATCCATTTATATGGAAATGAATTAATCTTTTCATCATCTTTTCTTTTTATTCTCACCTTACTTCATACATGTGGTATGTCCTGGTTTTCCCTTAACTTCTCTTATATATGATTTTTTTTTCATCTTATGTTGTTTAACCACATTTGTTGTGCTTGTTCGTGTTTTCTTGTATGGTTTCAACTTTTCTTCCACAATGGTCATAAGCCCTTACCTTCCACTAATTTTGATCCCTAAACTCCTTTCTCATCTTCCCCCCCTAAATTGTTCTTAGGAAAACCATAATCCCCCCTTCACCAAGTCTCTTGTCAACACCCCTCTAAATTTGAAAAACCACACCACCACAAAATCTTTCAATCTATAAGACTAAAAAACCACACCCCCAACCTCCCACTCCTTACCCTAAACCAATAGCTACAACCTCCCTCTTTTAGGTTGCTTCTAACCATAAAGCCTAAGCAAAACCTTTCCCTCTTTTATTCCTTCTTTTAGAATGACCCATTAGCTCTCTTTACTGCTTGGTCCCCTCTTCCATCCATGAAATATTAGAACTAAAATCTTAATCAAGCTTATAATCAACCATTTAACTCTCTAACCATAGATATTAGGAAAAAGACTTGGAGCATTATCCTTAGTGATGCGACAAATCGTGACGAAATTCCTTTACTTAGGTATTGACCCCCATCTTTTGAAGACGATATTATTTTACTAGCTTCCCCTTAAGATAGTAGAGAAACAAACTTGCAAACTTAAAAGCTTCCTTATTGGATATTTTTGGGAAAGGTATTTACTTATGAAAATGTTAAGAAGATTAATCAAACTTTATGGAATAGATATGGCTATCAAGAAGTCCTAATATTTGATAATCATGTTTATCTATTCAAAATTGAATCTTTGAAATAATAGACATTTTCTTGATTTTGATCTATTAAATTTTAATTATTTCCCAATGTATATATGATGATAGCAGTAAAGGTTAACATGAACACTAAAGAGATTTAAATAACACTAATTTGGGTTAAATTCCACGGCGTTCCACTAAAGGAGCACTAAGAGACTTAACTATGTAGTTAGTAAAGCAAGTTAACCTCTTTTTATAAAATCAATGATAGCAAAAATGAAATGAATAAGCTTTGCTAGAATATGTATAAAAGTGGGCTTAGAAAAGATCTTATTTGATCACTACTTATTAGCCACTTATGATGAAGATAAGAATAAGATAATGATTAAGATCCTTATTTCTTATCTGTGGGAGCCAAATGAAATGAAAAGAAGGTAATGCTCTATGGATTCATATAGGGAAGACATTCAAAATCAATTATCAAGATGAACTAATTACCTAATAGAATTCAAAACTAGAAGGAAACTTATAAAGACAGTAGAAAAAAATCCAACTCCATTAAAAAAGTCTCAAAGAACACATCCCCATCAAGCAACTCCACTAATAAAAGTACTTAACCATACTCTTAAATAGTAGAAAGACCAATTAAAATAGGACAATCAAGCAAACCCATAGATAAGGATAATAAGTCACCCTTCTATCTCTTTAGTTAATTTTATTCCTATAAATTCCAACAATAATTTCAAATAATTAGTTCCCTTGAAGAGAGATTTCAGCTTATGATAGACCCTCTAGATTTTTAGAATAGGAGAAAGAAAAAAGAAGAAAAGGTTAAGTCAAAATCTAGGATTTAATTTCCTATTAATTATGTTTGTTCTTACTTGGAATGTTATTGTATTAATTTCCCCTATAAGCAAGAAGGTAATAAAAGATACTTGTCAGATAATGAACCTTCTATTATTAGTTTATTATAAACCAAAATTAGGATTGGTATCCTTAATATGATTTCTAGTAACACTTTTTAATCTTGGCCTATCGCTAATAACCTCCTTTAAACTTATAATGACAAAATTCTTGTTTCTTGGAACCTTGAAATTTTAAATTACTCTGTTATACTCTTTATTGTTTAAATCATATATCTAGATGTTCATCATTTAAAGACCAAACCCAATTACTCACCACTTTTTTATATGATTTTACCCGTCAACTAAAGACTACGTACGGATAGTCCTTAGTGATTTCAACACCATCTTTTTTCTTTCTAAAACTTCTAACCTTGACTCCCTTTATAAATCTAGTATGATGGAGTTCGTTTCCATGCTCTAAAATTATAACCTTTCTAACCTTAGGTATATTAGTTCATTTCTAAATTTTAGTAATAAATGGTTTAGAGGGTCTATAATTACCAAAAAATTAGATAAAGCCTTTATCAACCAAAATAGTTACTAGAAACCACCTCTAGTGATAGCTCACTTTGGCCTCTTAGAATTCTTAAACACTCGCCAATCTTTGTCCCTCTCCTCCTTATTCATACTAAACATGGTCCCATTTATATTCTCCAATTTCCTCTCAACTCACCCTATTTTCTAGGCTAGCGTTTTAAAAACTAAGAAACATTTATACATCTAGCAAAACATAATATAATTTACACGTCAATATCTACACACTTAAACCTTTTCTTTTCCTCAAGAAAAACTAAAAACATAACCAAACAAAATAGATGAACATATAATCATACAATAATACAATAATGGTATAATGACATCAAATCTCATGGACGTAACCTAACCTCAAACATCAATCACTCAAATTGTGCCAACCTACTAACTTATTCCTTCCATGTTTAAGTTCTTTGATTTGAATATACATATCAATAAAAATATTAACACACTATTCATACACCTATGGCACTTGTAAGCATGCACTTATTATTATTAATAAATCAAAAAGGAAAACTATCACTAAGCAACCTTTCCTAAGAATTCTTGCTATTTTTAAAAGATCAGTAGGTTTATTTATTGAAACATTTTTTAATATAGATTTTCTTTAATAATAACCTAATATTTTGACACAAAAGCAAGCACTTTATCATAAATGTCCCCCAGTTACTCAAGTAGGTCACATTTTTTATTTAGCATGTTTGGAGTGTCATTATACCCTTTTAATGCGAACACAAACATTTTTTCATGAATGCCCACGGTTACTCAACTATAACATAAACCTCAACTAGCTACCAGCTCTATTCTTAACCTAATTTTTTTAAAAAAAGGGCCAGTGAAGTAGTAATTTTATTTAACATTTTTTTCATTTTTTAATGTTTTATTTTAATTCCTTAGCCTACCTCATTTATTTTTAGTCAATCACTCTTATGAAAGGTTAATAATGATGCTAACCAATTCAATTGACAAATAGTAATAAATGTATACAAACACAATTTATAAAATGAAGATTAGGTGTCATATCCTGATTAACATGCATATTCATCCCAAAGACACTTAAAACATAAAATTCATAAGTTACTATGCCTTTACAAATTAAATGACCATGTTCAAAACTAAACTTATTCCAGTCAGTTCTTGCCATTGACATATTCTCACAATGCACACATATGCCCAAAATATTCACACTATGTCAACCTAATCAAAAACTAACTCAATATTAATGCCAATTTACACACATACATACAATATGCAAAGCATATACATCCCCACACTTAAGCAACACATTGTCCTCAATGTGAGAAACAAACAACACATATAAAGATAAATAAAGAACAATAAATACAAATTTAGAGCAAGAATACTTATAGTGCTTCGACGATGATGATGGAATGTGGAGACACTCTATGCCATAAAATTCCATCAATTCACTCCCTATAAAATAAACATAAAAGAAATAAAAATAAAAAGTAAATCTTAACCTAATTCATAGGTTTCCTCCCAAATAGTGCTTCTTTCACATCATTAGCTTGACGTACTCTTCACGTTTATGCTCAACCTGGCTCTATTAATGGGTTAAATCCACCCATGTCACCTAATTTTAGATTGGTAGCCTATAGATAAGCTACATTTTACAAGATAATCAAAAGGGCAAAATTAATCAAATTAAAAAAATATAGCACGTTCAATAATGTCCTTTTTGGTAACAAACTATCAATAAAATAGGGAATAATAAAACTCCCTAAATCGTTTATTAAATCTAGCAATTTGTCTTACAAGAGGATGAGTTTTTTCCTCTTCTTCCTCAGTCACCCTTGTCTCCTCTTCTGCTTCTTCTTTATGAACAAAGACTTTCGTATATTTGTCAAGCTCTTTATCTTCTGTCATTTGTTCCTTTTCCTCTTGTTTTAAAGATTTAACTATATCAATTCTTATGAATGAGCTGCCCTCATTCAAATTCTTTAATACTTTATTCATATTGAATTTCACTTTTTTATCACCAATCCAAAGGATGAGGTTGTCTTCATTGACATTGACCAAAGCTCGTATAGTGTTTGAAAATGGTATACTAAGAATTAGTGGACAGTTTTGATCTTCTTCAAAGTTTAGCATAATGAAATCTATAGGAATGATAAATTCGTCCAATTTTGTAGGCACTTTCTCCACCACACCAAACGATTTCTTTATTGAATGATCCGCCAACTGAATAAGTATAAAAGTTGGCTTCACATCTCCTAGCCCCAATTTCCTAAAAATTGACAAAGGCATAAGATTAATATCTGCACGTAAGTCACTTAAACATTTAGAAAACTTTAAATTACCAACTACACATGGTAAGGTTAAATTCACTAGATCTGTCAACTGTGAGGGCATATGGTTAGTAATTAATGCTTGATAATATTTCTTTGAGAAACTCTGTGTATGTGGGTATGCTCTTCAAAGCTTCCACAAATGGCAAGGTAATTTGCAAATTCTTCATCATTTTTATGAATGTTGTAAATTGTGCATCTAATTTGTTCTTATAAAGTCTTTGTGGGAATGGTATTTTTGGCAGGTAAGGCAGAGGAGGATCATAAGAAGGGTTTGTATTCTTTTCTTCATCACTTTTCTTCTTCTCTTGGTCCTCTACAAGGTAAGTTTTAGCTTTTTTTTACTGGTTCTTCTAGCTTTAACCTACTACTAAATGTGATAGCCTTAAGTTTCTCCATTGGATTTGCTTCGGTATTTCTCAGAAGGTTTCCCACACTTCTTATACACAATGTGTTTGTCAGTTAGCCCATTTTAACCTCCAAGTTATGAATGGAAGAGGCATGATTGTTTGCTACTTGCTCGAATTTCCCTTTTTTGAGCCTCTTCCATACTTGTGAGCTTGTCTATTAAGTTGTCCAATTTTGAATCTCATAAACTGGACTCATCTTGTTGAAATCCTGGTAAGCCTTGATTTCCCATATGATTCCCTGCATTATTAGACCAAAAGAAATTCTGGTGGTTCAGCCACCCATTATTGTACATGTTTCAATAAGGATCATTACGTCCCTGACCAACTTGTGCTCCCATGAAGTTGAATTATTACATGTTGTCGTTTTTCACTACGAAGCAATCAACTATGATATGGCTCTCTTATCTACATAAGTTGCATCTTTACTGAATTGATTTGGATGGAGAGAAAGAGGTAGTTGTTAGGTTGTTCAATTGCTTGGTGAGGTTATCTATCTTAACCTGCAATATTGTCATTGAATTTATAGCAATTATTCCTTTTGGATCCTGGAAGGTTGATTGCTATCTACTTCATTCTGATTTCTAAAGAAAGTTATTGTTCACCATCTCTTTAAACAAATTGTATGTTGCGTGCACTAGTGGTCGTATAATTGCTTGATGATAGGCATTAAACTCTGGCCTCATAAAGTCCGTAAGGGTCCTTTGCTCTCTGTGATATATTTCCTCTATCATCATTCTTTTTATCTCTTCTTAGCATTTAACTATTTGGGTTTCTCATTCTTGCCTTAAGATGTCTAAATTGATGTGCCTTCTACTTTGTTTCCAAACATTCCTTCTTTTTAATTTCTTAGGATTGGGTGCCTCAATCACAAAAAAGGGGTAATAACTCCTTAAATCAAAGGAATTCAAATAGTTCTAATGCTAAAATCAATAGCAACAGTGTCAAAAACTTGATAAGCAAATTTTATATTTAATAATAGAACTCTCAATACCTGTAAGTATATGAATCATCTATTCTAGTATCAAAAGGTATCATTCCCACAAGGATTATGAAATAGCTAACAATCTAAAACTAATTATGTCTAAAATAATATGAAATTAAATTGAATAAAAATAAATAACAAAAAGTAAGACAAAGAAATAAATGAAACAAGTAAACAATAAAATAGTTTAAGTTACCAATAAAATTAATATTGCCTAAGATTGAATATTTAGGAACTATTCTTTCCTTATTTTGTTTCAGTAGTCTTGTTGAATCAATTTATGTGTTTGATCCTAGATTTCCTAAGGTATTGATTACTCTCTCTCAAGGCCTAATCAATTAACCCTAATTGAATCTAAAAATTCCAAATATGTAACCTCTCAATTTACAAACTCATTCCTAACGATTTCAATTAAATCTAAAGCTATATAATAGATAATTAATTTCTTAAACATGATCTTTCTTTGAATGATTCTTAATTTGATAATTGCAGGACTATTTGGCTACCAAATCTTGTTACACAATCTAATCTTATTACTGTTGACTCACTCTCTCGATTTATTGTTAAGTATAACCATGCACAATTATCACAAACACCAGAATATATATTGAAATCAACAAGAAATAAATTCATAAAATAATTTCTAATAGGGATATAGAAACTGATAAACATGTTTAACATCAAGAAATCATATTACATATCAAGGAAAACCAAAAAAAATTAGAAGGAAAAGAGAAAAACTATTTAACGCCTTAATATGGAATGTTGGAATTTTCTGACGTTCTTTTTCATCTCTCCACTTTGATTCAATTTAGTGCGTGTTTGATACTTTTTTTGTGTTTTTCTTGTTCATGTTTATTAGGGTCTTGGGGTGTAGCTAGGGTTTTTCCATTTTTTCAGTTCTAAAAATAGCCCCAAAATATCAAAAGGCCAAAAAATGCTAGTGCTGAAAAAGATGAAATTTGTTGGAATTGCTAAATGATAGATGCATCAGACTGTGCATAACTCAAAAATCTCCATAATTCACAATTTTGCATGGGCTGATTCACAATCATACATCCCTTTTTTGCTTCGAATCTTTGTTGCTCTTTAGTTATCTAATTTCCAACACTCACAAACATATCAAACACTTCATAAAACATAAAATTAAGATCCAATTCTTGATCCAAACTAGACAAACACTTAGAATACATACAAACATTAATAATTACATAATTTTAGCCCTATATACATGATAATCATATGAGAAATACTTAAAAACAAACTTAAACATCTAGCAAACACATAGTATAATTTACACCTATCAAGTGTTTTAAAAACTTAGAAATTTATAGTTACTAGTTCTCCTATGTTCCAAACTATTTAAAAATTGAAGCTTATTAATCAATAGTTGAAACATGCTAATAAATAATTTATGAGTGATGTAAGTCATGCAGCCAATCAATTCAAATCTAAACTAGATTTTATTCAAACAATGATTTTAGGTGAACCTTTTAACCCTTTATTAAGGGAAGAGAAACATATAATTTAGGATTACGTTCAAGCCATTGATAACCAAGAGTCCTTTTATAATTAATCTTCTAGAATTAACTAGTTAAAGAATAAGATAAGAACATAAAAAAAATTTAAAAGGATCCTCTTTAGTATAAATAAAAATAAAATTATTTCTTTCTTAAATGAAATAGGAACTCCTACAAATTTTCTAGCTAGCATTAACAAAACCACCTTAATACACTTTCAAATTTTATTAAGGGAAGATAGATCTATTCCCCCTCAAATTCCCTTTCTTTAACCAAGAAATCTAAAAAGGCTTTTTTTTAGCTCTAAGAATTGTAAAGCCTCTAAACTAGAGGGTTATAATGCTTACTTCTTCAAGAAAGCTTGGCCTACCATAGGTGATCAACTTCTGGAAAATTATTAAAAGAGATTAACACCATCTTCATCATCTAGTACCAAAAATCCAAAACCATTCCAATATTACTAACTTTAGACCTATTTCTTATTGAAATATGTTTTCCAAAGTCATTACTAAAATCATCAATACACAATTCTTTTACACCCCCTAAAAATATTCAGATACCTCTATCTTTATCAATTAGATCTTTCTATATGTCACCATCCCAAGCAAAAGGGTTTTAAGATAAAGGCTCTTTTACCATACTTGTTAATTATTGGACTAGAGCTACTCTCCTTAATCATTGCCCATAACATCTCCCTTAGCACTTCCTTTAAGTATCACTGGATATGCTCTAAACTTAAACTAACCTATCTTTCTTTTATTAATGACTTTCCTTTAATTTGTAATGCTAAGTATCGATCCCTTCTAATCATATCCAAACCACTTGAAGAGTTTGGTGTCATCTTTAAACTAATGGTTAACCCTTAAAAAACTCAAATTTATGTATTTCCAAATCGCTTGAAGAGTTAGATGTTTCAAATACTTGTAGTACCCGTATTACTAAACTTCTTTTCAAATACCTTGGTTTATCTCTATTATCCACCAAACTCACTAGAAAAAATTGTAAGTCCTTTCTCATCAAAATTGAAAAGCACATTTCTTCATAAACCATCAAATCTCTTTCTATAAATATCAAACTCTAACTCATTATTTTAGATCTTAGTAGTATTTATGTCTAGTAGTCTTCCTACTTCTTTCTCCCTTCAAACACTATTAATAATAAAGCAAAAGCTTGTAAATTTAATTTGGTTTGGGTTTACCAACAATGCTACTAATCAAAAGTGTGTTGGGAAGAAGTTATCTAGCCAAAGAAAATAAAAGGGTTGGGCATAAATCCCCTCAAAATCTAAAACAAAGTTATAGTTATCAAAAGGATTTAACTTCTATTCAAAGATGGGGAGTCACTTAAGGTAAAATAAATGTATATCATAATCCTAAAAGGTCAAAGATTACGGATAATCAATCTATATACATGATGCTCTAGGTCTTAGGAAAAGATTCTCATACTCAGACCTCCACTTCAAAGATGTCGCCTTCACAAAATTGATAGTGGGGACTCCACCAACTTATGGAATAATAATTGGCATCCTCTGAGGCTACTTATTCACATTTCCTTCCCTAGAGTGGCCTATGAAGTAGGTCTCTCTTCACTTAAGGTGATCTCCATTATAGTGAATAACTTCTTGTCATGGCTCTCGGCTAACTCTAGTGATCTTTTAGATATTGAAAAGTCCTCGTCAAATTACCAATCCAACTCCTCCTACGCTAACAAAGGAAATTGGATCAAACACCTAACCCTTACTTCCACAAATGCCTTTGCCTTCAAAGCCCTCTCTTAACCTTCCCTACTAGTTAGATGGCATAATCTGGTTTGGTTCAAACAATCTATAACCCATTAAAGCTTTATCTTCTGGCTTGCTATTAACCACAAACTTAATACCTTATATAAACTTAGCTATCTAAGCAATACTATAAATGTCTACAATTTTTTCTCTTCTACACATAAAACTCATGATCATCTCTTTTTTAACTACCTTCTCATCCTTTCCTTAGGCCTGAACTTTAACCAAATGCAACCTTACCCGAACACCCCACACTTTCACAAACATTATATCTTAACTACTATAAATTACAAAACCTAAAGTACTTTCTTCCACCTTTATTAAAACCACCTCTAATGCTTGTATTTATTACAATTGGGTTGAAAGGAACAATAAAACTTTTGAAAATGTTAGCTATTCTTCCTTACAAACTTTCACTAGTACTCTCACCTGGATAAGAAAAATTCTCATCTCCAACTCTATTAACTTTCACTATGATAATGTTCTTGTTAACAATTAGAATATTTTTGTAACACCCCACTCCCGCTGAACCCGAACCCGATATCGACAGTGATACCCGAGTCCGTGCCCCGCGAGGG